>VZSF01004655.1:271577-468922 GCA_013398295.1 Chionis minor
CTGGCCTTTTTCCCCCCCCCCCCCACCTTCTTCTTAGTCCAAGCTTCTTGCAGAGGGAAAGAGAGAGAAAACATGAAAGTACACACAGAAGTGAAATGCCTGCCCTCCTCTTTGTTGTCACCAGTTTAGAAAAATATAAGAAAAAGGCAGCTTTTGCTTTTAGAAGCCCCATCTGTGAAAGACTTTTAAGCCAACACAACTGTACAGCTGTGCCGAATGAACTGTGTTTTAAGGACTCTACCAAATAAAAAGTATTGTGAATCACCTTTGAAGTCCCAGTTGAGACAATATTCTGCATTTTGCCCACACTTAAACAGCATTATGCTTTCAAAAACTGAAGTTTTACTTCTTTAAAGGTTTGCTGACTTTCTCCCCCTGCTCTGAGAGGGCTGATGTATACCTAGGATGATCCTCCTTCCTACCCGGTAACCAGGGATGCGATAGAAGTCAGAACATGCCTTCAAGCACAGAACTTAATTTCAAAGTTCTCAGCCTTTACCACAAGTCTTTTACTTGTGGTACAGCCACAAGTGTTTTACCAGATCTAGCTACAGTGAAAACAACTCAATGGATATAAATATCATCACACATTTGCAGACACTGGGCAGAACCCACAAATCTTTCTTTCTGGACAGCAGCCAGCGGGAGATTCAGAGCCTGTAAGGCTTTGCGAAAGGAAACAATTCAGCCTCCTGTAACAAATGTGCTGTCCCTGAAGAATGGTGTCATGGAAATCAGAGCACATAGGAACAGGATTTTTAAAAATTACATGCTGCGCTGCTAACCAGCTTTCCAAACAACCCCTTAGAAGTAATTTTATACTGGGCAGTTACATTAAATGTATAAAATTATAATAAATCCTCTCTTCACTTCTCTGAACAAGTAGGTGTGCTTCTCAGAATTTAAAAGCTACTTCTTGGGAAAGATGGCTAATTCTTCCCCCTTGAACCCACCTATATCTTAAAACTGTTGTTTCAACCAGAAAACCAAATGGCTAAGTGACATGAGAAGGCTCCATAGCTTTTTTCCCCTCAGTGATTCCTGCCTAACATACTCAGTTTACAAATCCATGTGGTCAGGTGGCCTTTCTAAATACTACCAGGCTGTAAATTCCACATGGAGTCAAGTCTCTGACATCACACCAGTAATGAAACAATATTTCATTTGAAACGTAAACATTATTTCATGGAAGAGAACACAATCTGGCTTTTCTTAAAGAAAGTTGTGCATGTCCTCCTGAACCAATCTACAAAAAAACTTATTTCTGTAAGGAAAATGAGCATATCAGATTTCCAACATGATACGTAAACCAATATTTGTAGTCAAATTTCTGACCAAACCAACACATTAAACACACCTCCTTCCAGGAAAAGAAAGTGGGAGAAGAAAAAAGGAATTCATTATCTTAGTTGAAAAATACTAGAATTAAATGTTTCTAATTAAGTTTCTATGCATGCTGTACCCATACATATTGGTAAAAATTTTACTCGTCTATTTCCCACATTATCATCACATCCTTCCAGCTGAAGAGGTTCACTCTGGCACATACATTCACTAAACAAGCTGAAGGAGCATTACAAACAACAAAGAACAAAACAAAGTGCCACCCACTCCATTTTCCCCCATAACTTCCATAATTTCCATACAGGACAGTTAGTACAGGAAGAGCCAAGACATCAAATTCATTTACTGGCTAGCCATGCTCATCCATCGCTAATATTTACAGGCAGAAGTCTGTGATCTGTAGGATTCCCCTTTTACACACCAAAGGAAAATCCTGAGGAGTTCCACAATCCTGAGGAGTATTTTGTATGCTGAATAGTTTCACTACACACAAGCTTATGGAGATTACCCACAGTTAGTTTCAACACTTGAATAAGGCACATGGAAGGGGCAAAAATCAGACTCTAAATAAGCTAAAAATTAATAGGCGAGGAAGAAACAGTTCATCTCCTGTGAACATCTGTTTGATTGTACAGGTTTGCAGCAGGGCTGAGACCAGACCTCTAGATAAAACTGGACTTTGTTGTTTTCTATGTCAACTTCCATGTTATGCAACAACTTCAAGTAACTTCAATAATAAATTAATAGTCTATAAATATTGTTGTAACATTCCTGTCTGAAACACAAACACCTGCTTTCGGTTCTGTTCACATTTCCATTCATGCACTGTATATACAAAGAGGGTGTCTGTGTCCTTGAGTGAATAAGAGTACTGAAATCAAGCCAAATAGTAACTCCCCCAAAATTACACAGAGGTTTCTATTCCACATATAAAGGCAAGGAGTCCTTTCCAGCTAACTCTACGCATACATCTTAGTAGTGAATTGCAAAATAACAGCTATTTACAAATTATTACCTCCCCCAGTATGAAAACTCTACCACCTTAAGCCAAGCAAGGCTGAACACATGGACTGCATTAAAGAGTTCTGCTATTTGAGAAGCAAAACAGATAGAATTCACTATCGGCCTGCTCCAGCACCTCTGCTACCAGCGCTCTCTTCTTTTACAGGCTAAATGAACAGCACAATGTTCTTAAATGTTAATCACAATGATTAGCTTCCAAAAAGCACAAGCTAAACCCAGATTTTTTATTTATAAATGTAAAGCTTTTATCTTCACTATCTCTGACACTGAATGCTGTGTTTGGTTCGGTTATGGGAGACTCAGTGAAAACTTCTTAAAATCCACATTACTGCACTTTAACGCAGATTCCCTTCTGTCATGGTTTAACTCAGCCAGCAGCTAGAACCACGCAGCTGGTCACTCACTTCCCCCAGTTTGGATGGGAGAGAGAATCAGAAGACTAAAAGTGAGAAGAAAAACCCAGAAAAACCCACTCCGCACTGCAAATATATTATGCCACCAGACTCTGTCAGACAGCAGCTTCTGCACGAGCACTGTACCACAGCCATTTGAGTGGACAGCACTGTGGTCTCTTGGTCCCTGCTGAGCAAAAAGGTACGCTTGTGCAGTGATACCTTCTATCCTGACGTATTTCCACTTCTTTCTCATTGTTCTTTACTGTCCTTTTTGACAGGGACGTGCAACATGAGAGCCACAATATGGTTACAGCTCTCATGGAAATTTCTTCTGCAATTTCAGGCTAAGGAATGTCTTACACTTAAATACGTGTAAGGAACATCTCCTAGATGTAGGCTAATTGGATTACTTCCAAATAGATGATGTCTATTGGGAAAAAAACCAAAACTGCAAACCACATTTTTGTGCATGACATAGAAGAGACTAAGTCACATGAAACAGGTGTTATTAACAGCATTTAATAGCTTACTGACATTACCATCATTGAATGCTCAGATATCACAAGGATAAAAAATAAAGTACAAGGACCTATATAAAGCAGAAGAGCATAATAAGGTAGCTGCTCCACATGACAGAAGTTGGATGCTCCCATGGCAATTGCTACTTTATTTGAGCTCAGGGTTATTTTCTAATTTGAGGATTCTTGTTTATTCTCCTAAACTACCAGCATGATATAACTATAGTTTTATTGCCATACTTAATACAGAGCTACTCAATTAATATACTCATGTTATGCTACAACATACTCCTTCACTAGACCCTGGCACTACTGGCTAGACTGTATCTTAGCCCCAAATATGTTTCGGATTGAAGTCATAAAGTCAGGGAAAATACTAAGTGAGGGAGAAGAGAGGACAGCGCCATTACAAGAAATCATAAGCTCAGGAAAGCTATCTAAAGAAAACAAAGCTGTTCAAGTAACTGTTCTTTCAGAGATAAATGTAAGCCAGAGTATCACAAAATTGTAGAACACAAAAAGCTGGAAGCTACTAAGAAGGTACCAATTAATTTCTTACATTCTTCTTCTTTGCTGCCAAAATAGAAAACAAAACTAGTAAACCCCAAAATACACACATTTTGCAAAGTCAAAACAGCCTAACTAGCATGACTGTAATTCACAAGTACCAGGAGAGACCAGCTCCCCTTTCTGCTTTTAACAGAAAGCAAGTTCTCATTCATGCCCTAATGGGTGACAGTACGGAAGGCATCAACAGCTTTTTCACCAGTAAGTTTTCTAATTGTGCAACGTACAGTTTTGATCATAAATGCAAGAATACAACAGTGAGGAAACAATTTCTTTGCCTCCATAGTATCTCTTCGCCCTCTGAAGTATTAATTTGGCTACTGCCAAAAACTGTGTGCTGTATTTGTGAGACTGGCTACATCATGGCGTACATTAATTTGAGTTCACAGAAGTTGGGTGAGTATAAAAAGCACCACACTCAGACATTTCTTGAAGGATCACTTTAATAACTTTAATTCAAATATATTGTTTGAGGGTTTTCACATAAACACAGCCTAACCTTCTCAGTTTAACATTGTATGCTTACTTCAACTCCTTGAAATTTTTTTTTTTTTGGTCTGCAACTACTACTGTAAAAACAGCTTCAGGATTAAAGCCCCAGCCAAGCTCTGCCTACGTGCCACAGGAGAAAAGCAACATGGCCACCTGATCAAGATTAGAAAGATTACACACATCAAAGTAGTTAGAGTGGTTAATCTGCTACTACACCTACAGTAACTGGGTGTAGCTGCGCCCTTTCTAACAATGTCAAGGTTATACTCGTTTAGTCATCCACGACACATGAACAGACAAATAGTTTCTGGCACTGAAACCTACCTTGGTCTATTCAGAGCACGTGGGTATCCCAACAGTGATTCAGAGCAGGAGAAGGTTGAGGTTACTCCTCGGCCAGACATGACGACTTAGGAGAAAAATATTTTAACTCCCTGTGGTTTGGTTTGATTTTGTTTTAAAGCAGTGCCTCTGGTAAGCAGAAAACAGCAATTCATTTAGTCTAGTAGAGAGAAATTTGATTTCTAACCTTAATAGACCTTCCTCTACAAGAGACAATTACTCAGAACAAATTCACAGCACAGCGGATTCAACCGGACCTGGAATAGTAATAAAGGCAATCCTATCAAAAAGCTCAGCTTCTAGTGGCTTAAGGTATTTTTAATTACTATTTCAACTAAAGGACATCATTTACCATTTACTTATTCAGAGATGTCTCTAAAAATTAATCTGGATAAAAGCAATTTTGGTTCCTGTATTTACTCACAAAGAGGCATGCAAGATGCCAACTGCAAAAGAAGCACCTACATTCACCACCCCACCATGGACTTATCTAACCTAGATGCAGAAGGAGCAAAGGAGCTGATGTGGGAGTGGAAAGCAATCGAAAAAGGAACACAATTTGCAATTAATAAAAAATCAACATTTCCATTTTATGCACCCTATGTGCATCAACGAAGCGCTGCACAATTAAGTACAGGTATTTGGTGACATACACTGACTCAAGAATCAGATGCACACAAAATATTAATAATTATTACAATAATTATTACACAGAAAATATGAGAAAATGGCAATACTGACAGGTTATGAGCAGTTCACGTAATTCTGATGCACAGCTTTATCCCATTCTAATACCATTAATTTTTACTAAAATCTGTATTCAGAGATATGAATAGCTCTTTTTCTATTAAAGAGAAAATTGAAGCTTTCTACAATATTGCATTTCTCCTGTACTGTATGCTTTTATCCGGTACTGTTAGCGAATGTTATGTGCAGTGCCGAACAGCTGTATTGTATATGTCAGCAATCCTGAGAGAAAAAAAGTAAACACTCTCAAAGAATGCTTTGGTTTCTTCATGATGTAACGGCCTACAGACAAACCATTAATAACTTTCAGGGTCATATATTGAGTCAATCTTTATTATTTTAAACGAACATAAATCCATAGAAATGGTCAGAGAACAGAGCTGAAACTGATGCACTGCATATTTACAGTCACAAACACCACAGCACGGTTTGAGGCAGAAATTAAGGATTGCCACCACAAACACATGAAACTCCAAGAAAATGCAGCAGGCAACGTGTACCGAGAAATGAATGTAAGACACCCACTCTCATGGAAAATGTTACTTACTGAGTGCTGAATTTGGACACAATAATTACAGCACTTAAGGAAACATGATTTTTACTAAAAAAACTCAATTAAAAGCCATTACTTTTCAGATGTGAAAGAAGAGTTTTAAGTGAAAAATCTGTTTTTCCACCCTAACAATTGAAACACTTGAATTTCTTTACTACACATGCGGTGGCCATTTTTTCATTTTCACCTGTAAAGTTCACTGCTCATTTTTCCTGTGTCCCATACGCACAAAGCCTGAAGTCAAGTGAACTTGCATATTGAAAGGAGATGTAAAACATTGCAGCCTGAGCTGCTCAGTCCAGATTAAGAGGTGGTTGTTAGACACTTTGCAGTTACTCTGCACATCCACATCATGATGTTTAAACATTCTTAAACAAAGAGGTTATGCTACACTCCCAACTCTTAAGTAAAACTGGGTGCACAGCATTTTGGCTGCCAGAAAATCATCTTTTATATATTATATGCAGAAATACAGTCAAATATGCTGGTTTTTTACATGTATGCTTTTAATACTTGAAAGTTTTAACATATGCTTCCAGCAAGTCGGGACCTTCTCATTTATCAAACACCCCCGCCGGCCCAGGCAGTGCTTCCACAGATGTTTCTCTGTGCAGCAGTGACAATCTAAGCAGCTCACATCAGTACTGTTTCTGCAGCATCATATGTCAAGCTAGGAAACTGGTCAGAATTTAAACTAACCCCACCATTTTTCCTTTCTATACAGTCTTTTAAAATTCATGTATGTGTTTCTCGACCCAGTTCACAGGTTGCCTCTGAAAGAGTTGTACCAACCCAACTGAACAGAGAAGGGGAGAAGTGCATCACAGATGTGACCTTTCAGAGGACACCAGCAAGCACTGGGTGAAGAAGCCACAAAGACTGCCACAGCCATTTCGGCACGGCTCATGGAAGGGAATGATGGCTGTGGGGGCAGTTACGTGGTGCTTCTGCTTCAGCAGCCAAGCAGGCTTGAAAAATTGCCAACCTTGCTTACCTTCAGCTACTCATTATCGTCTCAGGCCACATTTTTTTTAGAAGGTTATTTTTAGCCTGGATTATTTTGGTAAACTATTTCACTGCATGACACCATAAACCCTTAGGCTGGCATTGAAGGGGCTGTGAAGCGCAGCACAGAGAAGGGAGCTAATATCCACCTTTTTAATTGGCCGCACAACAAATACCAGAACTACTTGTAGATACATCTCATGACTGCAGTTTAGCAAGAAGCTTAAGTAGATACATTAAAGTCAGTAGATCTACTTCTAAGTTCAAAGTCCATTTTGCATTTTGAGACTGTTTGCTTTTTGGATTTATTTTCAAATCCTGAATCAAAAGCTATATTCACCTCTAAACGTGTTAATTCAAATGCATGAATAAAAGAAAACGTCCACCTTTCACCAATACTTTAAGCAAGAAAAGTTTGTAGGAGGCAGGAATTCTGGTTTCATTAGGCCAACTGGTGTGGTCAGTACAAAACCAAAAAGCCTTTCTGGCAAGCCCTTTTTCAGATAGCTCAAATCTATATTCTTGTTAGGAACAACATACCCTCTTTACAGATACAGGATGAGAATAAAGTAAAAAAACCCCGAATTTTGAAAAAAAATTTACCTAACTTCTATAATAAGAAAAGCATTTTAAAGCTCCAAAATGACTTCTCCTGTGATAATCTCAATGAAGAGAAAACATCACAGAAAACATGGAATGATTCAATTAGTCCACTGATTGTTATTGTAGGAATCCTGTTACAGGTACTGTACTAACACACATTCCAGTCAGATCACCTGCTACCATCTCAAAGCTACACCAAGAATGTGAGTCTCTAAATTTCATTCAGGATTCATTTCAGAAGTAAAATAACCCATTTGTTGGGTGGGGAACATAAACCTAAACAGTGTACAGTAATGTGAAAGAAGACACAAGTACGAAGTAATATCAAGGCAAGTACACAGACAAAAAAGGTAACTAGATGAACTAAAAATCACATCAGTGTTATCTTTTCTTCAGCAGAATAAGTTATGTAGGTATATTCATCTTGAGTACTCATAGCAGGTTACTGCTACAAGTCATCCAAATTCTCTGACAGTGTCTGAAAAATGTCAGCAATAATGAAATTAAAATAGTATTATGCAAGACATCAATAAGATGCTATCTGGAGTAATAGGCATTTCAAAACAGGATAGTACTGCTGGACTGCAGTTTCAGGAAGTCCACTAAGTTCACACAGGAAAATGAAATCTCAAAATAGCGTCTTTGATAGCAGCATCAATAGGCACACTGAGAATCAATTTCAACTTCCAGGCGCTCTAAACGCTGGACAACATCCCATGATCCCTACTCAAGTGCTTCCACTTGCTTGTATTAACTTCTCCGTTCCCTGACCCCTGCACTGAGCCATTTCAGCATGCTAACCTGACAAAGTTAACCACTTGTTTTGTTGCGTGTACTTTCTTCTGTGTTAGCACATGTAACGGCTCAGCAGAAGACCAGATGAGCACTAAAGCCAATGCAAAGGGAGAAGATCAGAAAACTGTCCAAGGATTTTTTTTTTTTTTTTTTGCTGGGTACAGTGAACACAGAAACTAGAACAAGGCATGTCACAGGAGCAAAGCGGGTGAAATGACTAGTGCATCAGCTCACTTTGCTTCTTGAAACTGCAGCCTAAGTACATCTGAGTTCTCTCGAAACGTTTTTATGAGAAATTACAGAGAAGCTATTCACTGCTGCACATACAGCAGTAGATAAGGAGAATTTGATTGTATAAGAAAGTCAATTTGGAGTGCTTCAACACAGACCCAAGTCTGGCTTCTGATATAGTCCCCAAGGCAAAATAGACAAAAGAAGTATTCTTGTGTACACAAAACAGCCAGACATATATGACATTCCACTTTAAAATAAATATTTTTTTAAAACAAAAATCACAAAGATCAAGCCTCACTCCCATACACTTAAGTAAGTATCCCTCAACAGCTATGAATTGCTCCTTTTTATTAGCTGGCAAGCAACGCTTTGCTAGCAGACACCAATGTTTTGTGAAGCACTGTGTGTACACAGCAAAGACGTACAAAGCAAGAGGCCCACGCTAAAAAGTCACCTCGGAAAAGACTTTTTTTAATAAGGATTAAAATAATTGAGAGCATTTGCACATTTAGGATGATGGCTTTCACCATTTTCTCTCCGGGAGCACAAGAGTTAAATAGCCAGGCTCATCATTCTTGTGGTTATTTGCCCTGACATCGGCATTGGCACAGGGAGATTCCAGTTACCTTTTTGCGGGGCTCAGCACAGATTATACAAAGGGCAGAAGGATTCACCCAGTCCTCCTCACCCCACTGAGGACAAGAACGTTATCAGTGTGGCAGCCATGATTAGAGGTTTCTCAAGCAGGCACTTAGCAAGAAACACTCTGCGAAACCTGTTTATTTTGTTTCCACGCCACTATCATTGCCGCTGAGCTCCACCCATCCCCAATACATGTTTATACAGGTGAATTGCCAAGGAAAGAAAGAAACAACCCTTCCTCTGCATCTGAGCCTCATGGTTTAATCCTTCACTTGCTCAGATTCATAAAAACCTGATAAAATGCCAAAAAGAATTTCCTTAGAAGTGAGCAAACAAAGGACAATAAATGCATGACAAAGAGGTAGCAAACAAGTAATGGGAGTTAATTATTGCCAAGGTTAAGTGTCCAATTTCTCATTCACAATACAGGTCTGGCTACCTGGGAACACACCCAGGTGAGCTTGAAGGACCAGATGCCTCTGAAAGGAAATGACACAGTGGGAAAAGAAGCCAGGAGGCATCCACGAGGTCTCAAGACTCCCAAACCCTTCATCTTAGCCTGAGGCCAGCTCTACAAAAGGGCAGGTATGAACATACGTGTAATTTTGCTCACCCTCTCTCCTTCTCATCCACCTTTTTTGAGAGCATGTAACTTGGAATAAGGAAGGTCTGAGGTACAAAGCCAACCTGTCCTGCAAAGCACCAGGCATTTTCTAGAAAAGGCTGACTGAGGAGCAGGCAAGGCAGAAGGGAGGAAAAAGCTTCTTGTATCAGATTCTGAAATCATGACCTGCAGGCAAAATGCCCCCAGAAGCATTGCAGGAGGTCACCGTCTTTGACACTTGACCGGGTTTCTGCCAAAGGATTCAACTTCACTTCAAAAGAGAACAAATGCAATTGGTGTTTCGCAGTCCTCCTTAGGCTTGGAGAAACAGATCAGCTCATTTGCATATAGGAAAGTCATTAATTATTATAGTATAGTCTTACAGTGGTCAAATTCGCAAGACAGAGGCAGCACCCAGGTCAGCAGAACAGGTGAGGGCTGATGCATCTGGCCATCTAGTAACACCTATGATCTTCAATGGCACAGAATCCCTCTCTAGGTCAAACGCCCCAAGGATGGTATTTGTTTTCTTATTTCCATATTACAGACTTAGACTCACTATCTCTCTAACATTTTGCCAATCACTTTATGTAGCACTGATGCCCCAAACCATGGTCTGGGAATTGGCAGTATTTGGCAATGTGGCCAGGAACCACAGTTAAGAGAAACTGCCAAATTTGTTTCTTGAGTATGGAAGGAAGTCTGAGAGTTCACAGTGTTCTTGTGGTGGAAACAACTACTTTTGGTATTGTTTAATACACATTAAAACAAACTATCACAGGAAGTGATCAACTGCCAGCACACAAAGTCTGCGGTTAAACTTTGAAGATTACCTGTAATGCTATCTTAAAAGCTGCCTGACTACCATGCAGACTTCTTTCCTTTACATCCTTTATTGCTCTTATATTGCCTATGCTGGCTACTGCATCCAACGTTGCAGCTGGAGTTGCCAGTCCAGCTGGTGAATGATCACTCCTCACACGTAAACCAAATATTCTCTTAATTTATTCTTTCCCTATTAACCAGGAATCATGGCTGCAGTCTTAGGCACTCTCTGGACTACAGCGGCAAATCTCCAGCAGATTGTTCCAGTTAGCCTAAAAGCAAGGGTGAAAGTACTGCATACTACTGTATAAACTCTGCCTACCTCCCCAGGTGCAGGACCCTACACTTGCCTTTGTTGAATTTCATTAGGTTTCTCCCTGCCCTCGTCATGCTGAATGGCAGCACAGCCACCCCTCCCACTTTCCACAAGCAAGGAGTCCGCATGGATAAATGGGTGCTGGAAGCTCGAACATTAGTATCAAACTTCTATCCAAGTTATTACATAGATCTCCTAAAGCATGTTTTGGACCAGTATTGTAAGAGGAAGGTATTTAACAAAGCAAAAATAGACTGAGGCTCACCGACAGAGCAAAGAACCCAGGACTGAAATTGGAGGGCATTTTGCACGTGTGAACTCCAATATACTGTTGTAGTTTAGCAGGAAAAACTGGCCTTTTGAGCGTAAACTCACTGTGCAAAATGCTTTGTATTAGCCACTTGTCACTGATATACTGCCTATCTTGTTTTTGTTAAATCATCTAAGTAAATTTGGGAAAGTACATCAAATAAAAGACTGGTCAAGTGGGTGTGTGACACCTCAAAAAAACGCCATTTCTAAAAAATTTTGTGATAATTGTAATTATAGCTTTTTTTACTATGTGACTTGAAAAGCCTGGTGTAAAGACAAAGCATACAGCACTGACTGGTAACAGATTTGGTCTGCCTCAGTCTATTTATAGCTTAATGCTTGGATGATGCTGTAAGTTTGGGGTTGGACTAGATAATGTCAAGCAGTTCTTTCCAGCCTAAGCAATTCTGTATGAAGAGTCTGAAAATGAATGTTGTTTAATGTGCATTCCTCTGCTGGTACATAGTAATGTTCCATTCAGTCGCCAGCAAACAACTGAGGAAAGGAAATATAAACTTGAAATATGCTTGTTCTGGGTTTTAAAAAGAAGAAAAAAATATGAGAAACTAAAACCTGCTGCCTTGTATCATCTAAATTCCAGCTTCCAGTCAGCATGGACGCTCAGGAAGTCAAACAAAAACAGATGAATACCAAAATTTAACCTGTAAAGCAGTGACAACTTCTGGCTTTCTTGACTAATATTTCTTCATGACCTTCATTGCCATAGAAACAGGATAACCCAGGCCACTGATGACCTAATCTGTGATCTTGCTTCTAGCTATGACCAATACCTGAACCTTCACAGGAAGGACAGAAAGTTCACAGTAACCTACGGGCTCTTATGCAGTGTTATGCAGTGAGTTTGGCAATCCTGTGACTCAGTACTTTGCAACTGGCTGGGTGATGAGAGTTGTCACACAGTTGCCTTCATTGCTTTTTTAGGACCCATAGCAGTCGAAGAATTAGGCCAGCTGCTCCCTTCCCCAACCAACACAACACAGTATTCTCATCTAAACCACTCTGCTACAGGTAGGCAGTCTAAATGGGGCACTTTGAGCAGCAGTTGTCTCCGTTGATTCCTTAGTTACAGAGATCTTACACAGATTTGGTAATAACCTTACAGAAGATACTGGTACACATCTTAAGCACTGGCCTTCTCTCTGCTTGAGATCTGAGGGATAATTCCCTTCAATCACAGATTCAGTGATATTCGTATGTATGTTCCTAGAGCTACCCAATACTCTTCAGATAAAATCTCACCAGATACTTAAGCCAGATACAAGAACACTCATTCATTCATTCTAAACTCAGAAAACATTATTTGGAGAACTTATGGTCTTACAAGTCTAAAGCAATCTCCTATCAGTTACTCAGTTTTATGAGGTACTGAAGCAGTGGTTCTGCCTGTAGTCACGTTCGCAATTGTCATTAATAATATCTTGACTGCCAGTAGGCAAAACATATAAATAGCCCCTGGAATAGGGAAGAACAACAATCTACTCAGAACTACTGTGCACAGAAGTTAATTCAAGCAACAAAAACAAGTGTGCACTTCAATCTTACCTGGCGGGTCAGATAATGCTGCAAGAGCAAACCATCATGTGACAACTCCAGCCTTTCATTAAACTGCCAGAGGTTGTAAACCAGGTTTTCAGACAGGGCACTTCGACCTCTGCCTGACCTAACATAAATTTAAGAGAAACAGCCTACTGATAAACTTCAAAGACTTTACAGAAATATGTGGAAGGTACCTGCATGAGTCAGAAAAGCTCAGATAGAACGAGGTGAGGTATTATGTTTATTTGCAGTCTGCTTTGCGGCAGCCCCCTAACACCACACGCGCTCTCTCACTCGCTCTCAGGGATGCTGGGGGCAGAACAGGGGCAACCCAGCCAGCTTCCTACACGCTTTGGATTACAGGAGATCTGCTTGATTAACTGTTGACTTCTATTTAGTAGTATACACTGTGTTGTTGGAATAAGACACATAGTGCTTCATTTGAAGAGCAAGTGAGGTGTTTTGGAGATTGTGTTCTGGCAAGCAGTAGAAACTTTGTTTTGCTTGTAACACATACATTGAATGATGTGGACAACTACTGAAGCTCTTCTAGTTTCTCTGGGCTTTTTATTTTTATTTTAGAATTAAATATGGAACCTCATGAGCTGCAATATCCCCAAAATCCGCAGTTAGAAATAACGTTCAGAGCCTTGCTTAAAACAGATGATGTGTATAACAGGGCTTGTTTAACTTAAAAAAATAATAAAAAGATCCTTTGGCTACAAAAAAAGCTTTCTATGTATGACTATTCTATTCTATATGAAGTTCTTCCACAACTAGCTTGAGAGACTTAATAAGAACATTAACAGGGTGACATGCAAATTCTTATTTCAGTTACAGATCTTAACTTTGATGCTTCACTACCTTAAAGATACATTAATAATGACCATTTCAGCAGAATTCGCCAACTGTTCAGGAATTTGGAGCTATCATCAATGGAAATGAAGGCACAGTACCATTTCTCTTCTGTACATATCACTGGCATCCCCATGTTTATGAAAGCAGCTTTGGCTTTTGGCTTGAAAGTACCTTTTAGCTCCTACCTACCCTAAAAACCACCTGAAAAATCGCTCTTCTTCATGGTGGTGATATGCCAAGGTAGATCTTCCTGTTTTAAGATATGAATTATCACCACAAAATTCACTGTAGAATCTTTCTCACTAGAAACAATTTCACTCTGACCAGTCTTTTACATAAGTTGCTACAGGTTATATACCTGATACACAGAAGCTACTTCCTACAAGTTAAGAGGAGTACATACACTCAGTCTTGGCAAAAGATGACGACTGCAGTAGGAGCTTCACAACTTTTTCACCCAGAGGCAGTCCATACAGCACTAACACTTAGGTAGAACTGACAAAGAACAAGATGAAAATTTTCAGCTGCATTTTAAAATCTGTCAGCTTACGTACATGCATACTCTCCTTAAATGCTGGTGGTACTTTTCAAATAATCATTTTGCTCCAGAAATTCACCAGAAAGGAAAGCTGCTACCCAAACTGCTGGAAGAACCTGAGAAGGATCCTAAACTAATAAATAAAAAGTTTACATATCATGTTAAACAATTTCTATAAGGTAACTCATTCGGATTTTGCAGTATTAATCTAAATGCCAACATAACCACCATGCTGATGAATTTGATCTACTAGTTTGTTTACTTCATCTGATTTACCTAAAACAAATATATTAGGTGTCTGAAATCTTGTATCTGGCCATGGGCAAGGAAATCTAAAGAAGTGTTAAATGTTATTTATTGAAAATATGGAAATAGCCATAATTCTGAAAAATGAACATAGGATAATTGGTCAGTATTTATCAGCAACAAAATTACACTGGCTGGAAGGTACTTAAGGGATCTGAAAACAATTTAACTATCACATCAGAAACCTGTTCTTAAAAATACTACCGCAAAACTGTCTCCAGCCACTACTGTCACCTTCAGATTTTCCTCAGGATGCAATCTGGATTGTGAAACATACATCCAAAGGTGTATTCAGCCTAAAATGACAGGACCATAAGCTCGCTGACTCTTCAGGTGTTTGAAATTTGGATCTTATTCAGAATCTCATGGCTTGACCATATCTCTCATTTTATACTGACTAAGAGATGGTGCATGGTCAAATTTTCTTCTGCGCTAAAAATATATAGTGTGAGAAGAGTGTTCAGATCACTCACTACTGATGAAGTCAGTATCACCACTGCAAAAGGTAATATTAGTTCTGTCCTCCATTTAGGCATTACCTATTATCCATCTACTGTTTGTGAAGCTACTCAGTTTTAATGGGCATTCCACTGATCTGTAAGGAAAATGCCACATGGAATCACATCCCTTCCCTCCCCCCCGCCTTTTTTGCTTTTTCCCTCTGAAGACCATGCATGTGGACTATCCTAGAGGCACCTTGTATCTACTCTAGGCCCAACTCTAGCCTTCTGTGCACTATGTTTACTTTTATCCATTGTTTTTATCCCCACAATAGCAAGAACTGCTGTTCATGGTCCAGGACATCACTGCATAAAGTGCTACAGAAATATACAACAAAGTCAGAGCTATCCCCGAAATGCTTCAATTCTTAAGCGGAAGACAGGAGACCACTAGGAAAGCAGCAGAGACATTGTTAAAACATAACCTGTCTACAGCTGGACTGTACTATACAATTAAGAGGTGTCATGCCAAAGGAGCTCTTTGGGCAAGAGGGTTTTTTCTTGGCAGTATTCGTGATCAATTGTGCAGAAAAAGTAATTGCGAGACTCACACGTGTCCAAGATACGAGGATCTGTGAAAAAAATCTCTAACAAGGGCAGCTAGGCCCAAACCACAAGAACAATGGGTTTGTTCATAGCAGCTAAAGATGGATGGATGACTGAAGATGAAGAAGATAGGGAGTCTTTTGAACTTTTTAACCCAGAGATAAGCCAGCAAAATATCTCCAAGAAAAGCTGAGACTTCACTCTGGACAAAGAGGGTAAGTCTTAGGAAAATTGGAAGATCTTGGCATTGTCTGTATAGAAAGAGAAATTGAAGAAAGATTATCCACAGAAGGGAAAGGAATCAAGGATCAAGCTACCAGGACATCTCACAAAATGCTGGAGAGAGTAAGGAGGAGAAAAATATTCCAAGTGACATGCTAAAAGAAAAATGATAAAGAGGTACAAGGACAACTACAAGAGGCTAAAAATACAAAAGCCCAGAAAATACAAGGTTTCAAAAGATGCTCAATCATTTCAGTTGAAAGCAACTAACATTTCAGAAAATGGAGATGCAGTACTGAGATTTCAGCAACTACGCTTACAGGTAAGAATAGGGCAAAGACAGAAGGGACCTACACTGGAATCAGAAAAGAAGCACTTCCGGCAACAATAAGAAAACTACTGGTTACAGATCCACTGCCAGAAATCTAAGCTCGATTTCTGCAGAAGTGTTAATTTCATCATGGATAAACTTCAGCCAAAGAGACCAGGAAACCAGAAAAGACTGTGAAAACATCTCCCCCTCTCCTTCAGACACACATCAAGCCACCTTGAACTCTAAACTCCTCGTCTCTTGGATTTAACTTCATTAGGAAAGTCATTAGCTGAGACAAACCTGAAAAACAGTACCAGACATGCAACAATTTGATCATATTTGAATATATTTGAAAACAAATCTTAGTAGAACATCTAAGTTTCTCTTAATTACCTTCAACAGAATATTTCTCCTGTCTTCACCTGGATGCCAATACATTAAGCAACCAGCATTTGTTTAAAATTTTTGTTTCTTTATGCAGTCTTCTATAGCCTTAGATCTTGTATTTACTACAATTTAAAGGCATAACTTGAAGTTCCCATTATATTAAGATAATCCATATGATTTTTGCTGATTGCAGATAGCACGAACTAGAGAGGCAGAATAGTTCAGAGCTACTTCACCCTGGGTTACCAGAAAAAAAAAAAAGATGCTCTTGTTCTGAACAGACAAACAAAAGGAATCCAGGAAAACAATTTGCTAGTGTCTAGGCAGCAAGACCACGGAGCAAAAAGCAATAACCAACAGAATTAGAAATTTCTGTTTACTGAGTATGTCAAACACTAAGCGGGGAAATAAACTCAGAGATTTCTGAAAGGAGTGGCGAAAAATGCTGCTGGAACTAGAGAAAGTAGAAATGCTAAACAATTATTAGAAAATAGTATTAAAGTATGGTCATATATAAACACCTGTAAGCAACTGGAACATGGTGTCATTAAGAAATAAATAATAATTTCGCTTATAAATCATCCTGTGAATTTAATCTTGAACCTTTGATGCTTGGTACTTTTCGTAATATTTGAATCCTGTTTGAATCACAACACTAATAATACAAGGACTGTAATGCACAAGTGAAAGATGGAAAATGTGAATACCTAAAAACACACAAAAGGGTAGCACTACAAAAAACCTGAGAATAAAACAGAGTTTTAAAAAGTGTTTTTAAGCAATTATTACTTTTTAAGCTTTCTGCCTCAGCTTCTGAATGCTTAAGGCTTGCAATCTTGTGCTACTTAGAAATACAACAAAGACCTAAGAGATGATTTACAGTGAAGGACAATGCAAAGAAAACTCCCACAACCATTAGTCCACAACCATTAAGTACATTATTTGGCTTATTTAATACTGGAGAAAGCAGCTGGCACTCACAGACTGTGCTGTACCTTCCTTCCAAGGAATCTACCAATTTAGTAGAGCTTTTAAGTATCTTATTTTGGCAATTTTCTTGTCAGAACCTCTCTAAGTTGCTTAAATAAGAGATATTTTCACAAGTGTGTATACAACAACGTTTGTTTGTTTTAAGCTATTACATATGGGATACAACAGTTTATTTTCCATAAAGCACAGGATTCTGCTCTGGGCATAGTGATAACCAGAGAAGCTCCAAGCTTTCAGAAAAAAGGAAGCAACTGACCTAATTTTTAATATAACTGATAGTTATTGTCACTATTGAGGACAGATGAGTTTCCAAAACTCACAGCAATTTATTATCTTTAAGGAGTACCCTTTATTGAGCGAGACAAAAATAAAGGAAAGCATAAACTGCTCAAACTTCTGACTCACTGCAGTTTATTTTGCCTCTGGACACTGTATGCCTGAAAAAACTCCCATTCTTTGTCAGCAGTGGTCCCTCAGCTCCTTACAAAAGGACAAAAGCAAGTTTAACAAATTTGGTAGAATGAGGAGGAAATGAGAAACACATATGTGAAATATTCTCACAAGGCTTCTGCCATACTTTGGGTCTGCACTGCAAACAAACATACATTTTCAAAATTGTATTTTAGAACCAGCTCAACTTCATCTGAAGTTGAGGGGGGGAACCATGCTCTTAACAGGGAAAACAGACATTTTTTCAGCAATTATTTTTTGGGAAGGTGATGAGGGAATTGTACTGGAGTTGATGATCCTTCTAGCTCTGTCTGTGCATCTCTTTTCAGTAACATATAAAACGTGTGTGCTTTCCAGTAGGAGCACAGGCTGGAGAGATTCCAGAGAGGAGTCACTCCCCAGTCAGAAAAGATCGATTTGGGGAAGCGGTGCCCCAGCAAAACAAAACTCTGGCACACCTACACAACATGCCCCTCCCGTGCTCAAACTTTAACTGAATGAATTTCACTGAATAAAACAATTTATTTGTACAGAGGCTTTGGCAAGACCTGGTGAGGAGAGCCAAGGCAATTATTTTCACTAGCACCGCTATGGCTGCTGTTCACTTGCAGGCATTTTGAAACCTTTAAAGTTGTGAGAAGTGCCTTTAGTACAACTTCTACATCCCTAAATCAAGAGTTTTAGGGCCTATTGTAAGTTTTATAGACACAGGTAAGCAATTTCAATACTATACAGATGAACACATAGCCCTTTACAGGTATATAAGCAAACAAAAATGGTAAGGATACAATGCCCAAAAAGTCCCAAAGGCTGCCCTAAAAGGGTCTGAACTTCAGAAAAAGAAAAAAAAAGTAGTGAAACTGCAGGTCCACCCACCTCAGTTAAGATAAAGAGAAACCCAAGTGCTAACTGCTAGTACCCAAGCCAGCTTTTGAAAGCTGAGTTGACTCTTAGGCTTTCTCCTGGACTCCCTGCTCTCCTTTCCCCCAGCTATTTAACAGAAGAATGTTTTTAAGATGACCAGATCTCAACTTTGTTTCTCTCTCTCTTCTAGACCATAAGATAAACTTAACATTTGTCTCTGATCCAAAACGGAATGTGATGCTGTAGCTCAGGCCCAGGCATGTGGGGGCAGGTCAGCATGCTGTGGAGTCTACAAGATTAAAGAAAATAATGGCAATTCATTTCAGTTTCTTAATCATGCAAATAAACACTGCTATTTGAAACTCATGTAGTTTTGCATTTATTTATAGGATTTCACTGTTCTGCCTGTAGTGTGCTTAACAATATTAGGCCTAGTTCTGATATTTCTAACTTCTACAGAACCTGAAAAGCTACTATTTAAAACAAGTCAAATCTACCAAAAAATGGTTCCCACATCCTCCTTTTCCCTGCCCAAAAACATCAATATTTTCTTAATTTCAAAAATTATTGTGCTTTAAATTCCAACAGGGTAAGCAGGCAGAACGATGCTTTTATAACTTATAAGGTATGAGAACACCCGGTAGTGAGAAAAACCCCCAGAAGTTACAGAATGGATTCTTTCATGTTCTGATAAGTCACAACAAATAGAAACAGACATTTTAATTAGTCCCAACTGGAAACAAATATTTTAATTCTAACAAAAAGAGCAGGCCCACAGCTCTGCAGTGGATTGTAGAACATTTTCTTTCAAGATGGTGGGTAGACTCAGGTATCAGATCCCTAAATTAGTAGTATTCTGACTGCATCACAGACCGCCAATCAATTCCCGTGATTTTGTTGGATAAATGTTGGTAAACATAATGGTCAGTTTTGTGAGTCAGCTTAAGATATCAGTGGATGCACAGTAACACCTCAATTTATGCTACCTCTCAAAAAAAAAAAAAAAGCTGGACACCTGAGTGGAAATCAAGAAACTCAGAGGAAACCACAGAAGAAAAAAAACCTCAATTCTCCTAATATTCCATGTTCAAGCCCTATGTACAATAGCTGTGTATTTTCAAAATGGTTCAGCTCTTTTTTTTTGAAACCTACTGTTCCCACTTCTAAAGTCAAGTTCACAGTTATCTTAGGGGATGTCAAGTGCAAATTAAGTTTTTGAAGTATGCAGTAACAAAGCTTGTCCTATACAATTGTTACTACACAGGAAGTTGTCTGAGGTCTTCATCTAGGCTCAAGGAAAGCATGGCTTAAAGAGATGCCAGCAAAAAAAGCATTAGTTCTATCCTGCCAAAAGTATCTTTATATGACAACAGTATTATAGATAGGTACATCCCCTTTAGAATCACAAAGCAACTGACAACCACCTCAAGATTTAAGTCAAAGAATACCAAACATATACAATATCTAATGGTCAAACTCGGTCATAAAAAGCATACCAGGAGGTATATTGGTGCTCTCAAAAAGACAATGTGTTGCTGTATGTTAGGCTGTTCAACCTTCTCCCCACATTACTGTCTGCTTACAAAAGAAAGTAAAGCTTTATATTGCAAGGTCAAAGTGGTGGGGCTTGCACAGGTGTGGTATCTGCATCTCTATCAAGAGAGGAAAAAAGAAAGAAACAATGCAAGACATGTAAATGAAGGAATGCCCCTTGGATGACAAACCTCTAAATTGCCTTGGAAGTCACAAGTAACCCTATGAAACCAAAACAGTACGCACAGTTTGAAACTGAGAGCAGACTTTTCAAAACCAAAACAAAATACAAAACAAAAAAATAAAAAACCTGAACTGTACAGTTCTACATTTCTGCACAACTCTACAAGGAAAAAATAAAACTGTGCACTCCTTTGAGGGAAAATACACCTTGGAAAGAAACTGTGTTTTGCAAATCATGAAAATTACAGTGTTATTTCCCTTGTAACTAACATACCATCACTGATTTCTAATGTGAAAGACCATAAAACTGTTAGGTGGTGGAAAGAACAGTAAATTCTGGGTATTTGAAGATTTAAACAGAACTATTTCTGGTTTTATTAGGCATAGCAAAATCATGGCTAAACCCCAGCAGTATGCTAGTGCTTTCAGGAAAACTGTAGTTAAACCAGTAAAAGTTTATATTTCTTGGCACACAGGCACCATCCTAAAAAGTCTCTTTAAAAACCTGAGTATCTTGGTGGAGGTAACATTTACTGTTTGCTATACATCTGGTTGTTAGGGGTTGCCACAAAGGTCCTGTTTTTCCATGACATCAGCTGCATTCCAACAGGAATGTGCACCCAGGAGTTTTAGTAATGACTGTAGTCTCCAAGTACTGAAACCTTGGCCAAAATCCTCTACACCTGCAGACCAGCTGAGTGAAACAAAAAACTAAGAAGAATTCAACTGGAATTTCTGACTTAGTTCTTAGTAAATGAGAAATTACTATTTTTGTTTCTCAAATCTGTTGTTGCCAGTTGTTTGGACCGAACTTTGACTATCTGCTAATTGTTGCTCCTCACTGCTAATTGTTGCTCCTCCTTCAACTAACGGCTTGACTCGAGATCCCACAGTCCAGTTTGTCAGAAGTGCAACACACTTCACACCAAATGAAATCAAACAGGTCAAAGGTTATGTCCAAATAGTGTGCACAAATTTTCCAAAAATCAGTGTATCTCACCTGCCTTACATGTGTCTCATCTGTTTCTTTTTCTAAAACACTGACAAGAATATTCCATTCCTATTGAGATACCATGAAAAGCCAGCTATTTGTGAAACATGCAGATCCTAGTCTTGAGTAAAACCCCATGAAGACACAATCTTCAGAGCAGGCGTCACACTGTTCCTAGGAAATAAAGTATGGAGCTACACCCTGAACACTGAGTTAAAACCAGAACGCTATAGTAGTGGTGGATGTTATCCTCTATGTGGACGGCATTAAAGCATGTAAATGACACCCATGGAACCATTTAGCAAAGTCTATCTACTGGCAGCAAAGAAGTGTTTTGGACTCAGAAGTTCCATGTATGGTACTATCTTACTAATTATTGGTTTGACACATGGGCAGCCTCTGGTGTCTATTCAGGGAGGCTACCCCTGCAGCCCGCCCCAGCTACCAAAACCATGCCACGTAAACCCAATACACCCAGGCAACCCTGTTACCCAACCAGCAGTATCCAGGTGGCTTTATTTGAACCTGAGGCCCAAAAGCAAAACCATCATAATGATACCAGCCTGGAGACTGCAAAAAAAGAAGGGTTCAAACTCAATACACAGAAGAAAAAAACCCAACCACTTTCCTTTTTTCTTTATTAATGCTATCACATGTTCATTAATACCACGTTATCAATCTACTAGGGCAAGTAATTTGTAGCCTAAAGAAAGTGTTAGATAAAAAGTGTGGGAATGTTTGCACTATAACATGCACTGCTTCCTGACACTACTTCATAGAAGGCTACTTCAAGTTCTTGTTAAGAAGCATCACAAGGGAGAAAACTTTCTTACAAGAAAACCCAGAGATCACTATTTTGTCATCAACAGAGAAAGAATTTGAAATCAACTCAGCTCTATACAAACAAGAATATGTTATGCCAAAAATTTCAAAGCACTTTTCTTTAGTGAGTTCTTTTCTTTGTCGGTAGAAGCATACTGCAACATGCAAAGCACAAAGAAAATCTCAAAGACCTATACTTTATAAAGCGGAGGGTTAAATGGGGGGGGGGGGAGGGGGAGCGAAGCCTTATTGACAAAATTATTTATAACAGACATACATAGGTTAAAGAATTGTGCCAACAACTCTTATGCACTTATTAATGTAAATCACTATTTTCCAGTCAGAATGAATTCTTTTACTGGCAACACTTTCATCGTTGTTGTATTTCTCTGATTTTTCTCAGTCAGAATGTGCTCTAGACAAAGACTGTTCTCTCCATCTTCATTTCTTTAACTGTAAAAATAGGTGACGGGTAGAGTAATCATATTTTTGTAGTTATCAAACAGTTGAGTTTATGCAATCTCTACCTGTCTAGCTAGTAGTTATGCAAAATTACATTTCCTGGAAGGCAAGCAAAAAGGGGAGTACTTGGCCATCAGTACTGAGAACACAGGCATTGAAGGTTTGTGTACAAATCACTCTAATGTCCTCACTATAGTCTCCCAAAAGTCCACTGGGTCTTTGTCAATGTCCTTCAATTTGCAGGTTTTTGGAGACTCAACTTCCCCTTTGACTTTTTTACAGTTTTCTTTTGAACTGTCTTCTTTTTAATGCCAGGTGTCTTTACCTTAATAATGCAATTGGCAGTGCAGGTTAAGGGTAGGACTTGATGATCTTAAAGGTCTATGATCCTTATCCCTTAGGTAAGATAACTCTGCACTAGTTTTGCTCAACTCAGCCAAAATAGCAGCCAAGCCACAGATCCTACATCTGTATTACAGACTTTCACAGCATTTGTCTGAAAGGACAGAATATAGTGACAACCTCTGAACACCACTACAAGACAGCAAGTGATATGATTAGAGCCAGGTGACTATCAGTAAGCAACAGCTGTAACTGCATATCAGAAGTTTAGAGGAATGTAGTAAGTGTGGGATAAATCCTGACCTACAGACATGATCCTGCAAATACTTCCAGGAGAACTAGAAGGAAAGTAGACCAGTTGTGCAGAGGGAGGGAGTGGGATGTCGAGGCAGTGCAGACTCTAGTTTATGCTACAGAATCAACAGAAACTTACAGACAAATCCCAGCTGCAGTCTCTGCTTCCGATCCAGGGGTATTGCTGTGTGATAATATGGAAGACTACTATGAAGATAGAGGAACAATAATATGCATCCATCAGCCAACTTTTTACAAAATGAAAATGCCAGAAATGTGCACACTACCAAATCAACGTCTGCAGAGCGGGCTCGAGGAACTCCTCTTTCCCAGTAAGGTACTAAACATGAATTGCAGTTATGTAGTCCAAATGCTTGGGCAAGATCTTAACCCTTAAATATTGAGGCACAGACGTTGCGATATGCATGTTTGAAGTACTACTACAATCTTTGTGCATCTGTCACATGACTGGGAGTTAAACATTTTTGGGTTTTTTATACTCTTTCTAGGATAAAAAGTTTTTGAAGTCCATGAAGAGTCAAAGACACTGAAGAGTACTGCTTTAACTGCATGTCATATGTTCTTAACAACTTACCTTATGAAATCAGATAGATATTTTTGTTGTTGTTTTTAAAAGACGACCTGTCTTTACTGTTAAAAACTGCTATTGTCTTCATTTTATACTCTTGCATAGAGTGGTGTCTCCAGAATCTTAGGTGGAGCAGTACTTATTTCCTAAAGGAAGCATGCTCACTCCAACCAAAATACTGTGAATGTGGAAACCGTAAATGGTTTCAATTTTGCCAGTTAGCACACAGACAGAAGAACAATTACACTTCAGAGCTATCATTTTGCATTATGTGCTTAAGGTCCACCAGACTTGTGTTAATAGAAAGCCAGTTGTACTCTAGCAGTTCAGAAAGACATTTGTTACAAATCTTATGGAGCCAGACAAGCATTTCTTTTCTTCACCATAATTACTTTAACTACTAAGTGTAAGAGCTGCTTTACCTACAGAAAGTGAGGGCTTAAAGATGTCAGAGACCCATTATCTTCTGGCCAGTTCTACAGTTGCACTCCTTTGTGCTGCTCAAACTCAACGTAATGAAGGCGCAACTATGTGAACTAAAGATCACGAACCACCCTCCACAAAGGTACGCTCCAGGTTCCCGTACCACCACACGCACAGCACAGAGCTTTGAAAATTCATCTCTGGTGGCTGCAGTAAATTTAGATTTGGGGCCAAACCAGCACAATGCTGTGCTGCTTGTTGAGGTGCTGAAGGAAATGGTACTGTTGATTAAACACATACCCTTTTGTAAGCCCAGTGTGTCACAGACAAATGGAAAAAAAAATATTTATCTCTGTGCTCAAAGACTTCTGTGAACTTCTGGCAGAAACAAAAGCTTTGTCACTGTTCATATTAAATTCCAGGGATATTTGTCCACAGATTATCTCAAACTCTTTTGAAGATTTAACTGCATAGAGAATATTTGATGTTAAGACATCCCACAGACTTATACAGTGCTGCTCTGCTCTCTTAAATGGCAGCTTTACTGCCTCCAGCAGCTGGCTGCATAGCAGCAAACAAAATTGATTTTGCTGCTACATTTGCTGTGATGAGAAGGTCCCAGTCCTTTATATCATAAAGCACATTTCTAACTATTAACATCAGTAACATTAGTAAAGTCCAGAATGCATGCGTAATTCCTTACAGAATACAGACCTAATAAGACATTTACAAAGACTAATCACTATCAAATTACTCATGTCAGACAAGATTCAAGGTCAATAGTAAATTTGATACCTCTAATGCTTTTTATATTGTTTTGTTACATTTAATGGCACTTAAGTAACAAAAAGTGTAAACCCATTTAAAGTCCTGTTGTGTTACTAGCTTTTTTTCACATAGTGAAACTTATAGGCAATTCCACTTCCACAGCCATCCAGTGTCTTAAATGAGTTCACTAGAATATTGAAGAATAAATCTCTAGCAGTAATACACAATAGGAAATCAGAACTATCCTTGTGGCTATGCCTTTATGTTTTCAGCCTCCCCTACCCAGAATAAATATTTGGCTGTACAGCACATAACTAAAGCAAGGGAATTGACAGTACCTTACTTGTAAGTGGATTTTTATTTATTGCAATTTATAAAAGGTCCCACCATCGCTGCCACCATGTAACCATGCAGGAAGGTCAGTATTTTCCATACTATGCACTTTATCACATGCAGTACTATTGAGTATCTTAACACTGATGGCCACACTCACTGGAATTTAGTCTCTGGTCCAGATCACACTGGTGTTGCTCCTTGGCACAGTAAAAAAAAAAAAAAAGAGACACACATAGTTTTTGCAACAAATCTGCAGGCCAATGACCTAAAAATCCTGCAAGACCAAGGCAGCTAGCTCCCAGGCTAGCCTCCTGCTGCTCACTCAGGGCTCAGGTTTGATGTACAGGAAACAGCAGAGAAGAATTGGTTTACATACATGAAGTAGTGGTGCAGAATAACACATGAATCACAAGATGATACAGGTATGTACTACATACAGAGAGAAACTAAGATCTGAGGCTTCGTCTAGGATCTGGAAAGGATGCAATTTAACAGAACTGGGAGCAACACTTCAGCGCTGATGGTATCCAATGGTTGATCACTCATTCAGGAGGTGTACTCACACAGTGACCTGTGATGTTAATTCAGTGACTACTTCATACATGGGGTAAATGAAACCTTCCTGGCAGGCAAATGACAGATAAACATGAAGAAGTGTGTGTATTTATTACAAGGATTAAAGAAGCCAAGTTGAGTTTGCACAGATAACTTCATAATTACTTTTTTCATAATTTATAAACTTTATGATAATTTTTAACATTTTGCTTAAGAGACGTTGTGTTAGGTTTTTAATTAAACAGGGAAAAGCTCTGTAGTGTAACAACCTAGCAATATTCAGATCTTAATGCTTAGGACTCTCAGACCCTACCACAGTACACACAAAGAAACAAGAAACTACTATATGATCCATAAAATGTAATTAGAGTCACTTTCTTCTGGGTTGTTGGTTTGTTTTTTTTTTTACACCTGGATACATAAACTTCAGCAATTCTGATTCATCCCTGAACACAACGCTACCTGAGAAAGCAAACCCCTAAAGTATATAATGTGTACATAATAAAATGAAGGAATTCATTTTGTTCTGTTCCTAATACTTCCAGTTTATGTAGTTTGATAAAAGATGTACATTGATCAGTAGCGCAAATCTTTAGGTCTGGAAAACAAACATCACCATGATCATCTAAGATTTTAGTGGCAGTAAGATTCTCATACATTATTTCCTTTAGAAACTTATCTTCAGTGCAGTACCCAAGACCATATGAAAATGAAGCTCTAATATTGTAAAATTTCTTTAATTGGAATTTTGATTTGCTGATCATCTTTCCTGCAGTGTGTTCAGAAGGCAATAATTCAGATTATATCTGCTTTACTTTGTTTACACTGGGCATTTAGGGAGTCTCAAATTTATTTTAAACTGGAGTTTAAGGTTTCTGTGCACTTCAGACCTTCTCCATCATTCCACCAGGTGATTTATTCACCATATACAGTCACTAAAGAACTCTATCCTTTATCTGAAACCAGAGGAGAGCAACAGAAAGCTAGAAGAAACATACTGGCTGAATACCTAAAGCCCTACATACAGCATTATTCATTATTGGGTTTGATGCCTCAGCTACCAGAACAGTCAAACCAAAAATGCTTGCCTAAAAAATAATTAACCACTGCAGTACCTTTTAAACATTGTTGTAGACACCCAGCCAGAGGTCTGTTGTGTTGTCTAGATCATGGAAATGAAAAAAACATATATGTCTAAAATTCAGTAAGGACACAACAAATGAATTGATGACATAAGATAAAAGAAAATATCTATCACTTAATAAAAAGTTTCCATGACTGTTGTTTATTCCCTTACAAATAGTGATGATTAACCAGTCAGGAACACAAAGAAAATAATCTGTACACAGAGACTACTTCAATTAAACAACTGACAGCAGTTTACTCATCACTATGGAGAGCAATTTTTCCTCCACAGGACATGAGCAAAACACGTCATATACTTACAAATGCAGCTCTTTGACAAAATTACCTGTATTCAAAGCCCAGTTCGGCACAGCTCAACCAATTTAGAACACAGAATGGATATTACTATCAATTATTGCTATCTTATTTCATTATCAATTAGTGCAACAAGAGATAATATGTGAATCAAAATGTAAAGTTAGTTTCCCAGTATTTAAGATGCATTCCTGATTTCAAATTTGAACATTACAACTTTCTCAAGTCCCACTTGAAAGGGGACGCATGATCATTATTTGCCCCATTGTTTGAGGAAGCTCAGATTTGGAACAAATTCCAGGTCCATCTTGAGTGATTTTGACCTTGTAGATGAAGTAACATTCAAGAAATGTGACTTCACCTTTTTGATCTTCTCCTCCCTTTTTCTCCCTTCCTGTCCTCTCCAGATTACACACTAAGTTGGCTCCAGCCCAGCAGTTTTTTTTGAGGACTAGGCTAAATAGTCAGAAATTCAGGACTTCCTGGATCACAATAAATCAGTCCATTATTTTTTTACAGCCATGCAGAATAAATGTCAATTCATTTTATACTTAGGTTTAGTATTTATAGCCATCCTTCATCATACATTACAGTTCTGAAGATCAGAAAGAAAATAAGCACACTAATGTGAAGGGAAAAAGGGGAGGGAAACCAAAGCCAAACTAAAACTGAGCTAGTGCCTCTCTGCACAGTTAAGACAGAAGCTGTCAAGTCCAGCTGAACAAACAACTAACAGACAGAAATTCTGAATAGCAGCAGCAGTTAAAAAGCTTATTTTAAAATGTAACACATTCATTTCAATCCCCATGGAAAAGGTAATCACCAATTGGCTTGGAACAGCATCAGGACTAGTTCAGCAGAACCATTTCCTTCAATAAACACACGGCTTGCTCTCAAGCAGAGGAGGACATAATGGCACACAGTTCACTTGCTATTGCTCTGCTCCTTCCACCTCGAAACATTTGTGTTTGGGGTAATGCTGACCAGTGGGACGTATGTCCCTCTACCTCAATTCTGTTAAGGTCAAACTATATTCTTATCTTGCTCTACGTCCCTAAAGAGTAATCAATTATACAGAAGGTGAAAGTAAGAATAGCAACTTTCCTTTCTACCATGCCTTTCATGTCCAACGATCTGAGAACACACATGCAAGTACCTCTAGAGTTGAACACAGCAGCTCTTAAGCAGCTCACAGTAACAGCACACAACAGTCTGGGTAAAAAATGAAAAGAATATAGCTGTGTGTAACTTCTTCTTACTCCATCCCATAGTTACGATAATTCAAGGTTCATCCTCTGACTAGTTTTCCTCATGCATTTCTGCACTCCCTGACCGAGACCTCAGGAAAATCCAATCCTTAAATCCTGGCAGAATTCATAAGCCTCAGGGTTAGAGCAACACAAATTTTGCAGAGGTTTAGAATGATACTAAACAAAGCAGAAATGGGTCACAATACTAAGTAAAATAAAGTAGAATTAAGTAAAATGAGGGGAGAAGAAAGTGGATTCCAAACAGTCCTAGCAAAATATGAATTACCAGTGTATGCACATAAAATGTCTACTTGAAAGTACAACCTCTAAAGTGGACATGCATGGAAGTAGGAGAGGAATGTACAAACTAGTAACTGAATCCTAGATATAAGATTACTGAGAGCGAAGATCACACACTCAGCTACAATAAGGGCCTAAAAATTTCACCAAACTTGTCATGTACATGTATTCTGTAGTATAAACAACCATATCAGTTGACAGGGAAAAACTGTTATAATGTTCTGCTATTAAAAGCTGAAACTATAATATAATAGTCCTAGGGGAAAGCTTCTGGAAAAGAGTACATGAAGCCTAGACATGGCCAGCAGATAATTATTAGGTCAGTTTTTCCCTGACTCTTGAAAGGAGAGAAACAAAGAAAACGCTTTTTGAAGGTTCACTGGTAGACAAAATGCTTGTAAATCACTTTCTGAAACACAAATTGTTGCACTGTAGCAGTCAAACGGGACAACAACATGGGCCTTTTCAGCAGCAACACATTACTGTAAGCATGGGTCTGAATTATATTTTATTTCAGCATATCTTTCAGACAAATATGCTTATGGTTGGGAGTAAGCCCTCTAGAAATTAAATATATGTTGAATCTCACATGGGAAGAAGCAGCAAAAGGCAGCCAGAAGCAACATCGCATTCAAGAGGTCCAGACATACTGGTTAGAGCCGCCCCGCAGCCCTGGACTTCAGATCAAAAATGAGAAAGGTTAACACTTTCGTAGCTATGTGCCTTCACAGGTTCATTCAGGTGTCCTGGAGATGTCACACTGGCACAGCTATAATGCTGGCAAGGACCCAGGTCAAAATTCTCAAAATTTCGACATTGAACTGAGTCTGAATTGTGGTACAAGGTCCAGAAACAGTTTCAGATTCAAGATAAAGTAGCACATGACAGACATAAAAGCTGTCAGCCTTGAAACAACAGTTAAATTCAAAGACAAAGATATCACAGCGCCACAGAATAAACAGTGGAAACAGTACAGTCTTGAAGCATATGAGTACATAATATAAGAAGGTAGGACCAAAGGACCTCAAGGAAAAAGTAAAAAAAATACAGAATGAGAACCTTTCAAGGCCATTGCTACAAAATATAGCAATCTAAGTGTGAAAGGAGAACATTTGTAACAAGTACTAAAGAGGGAGGATGGAGAAAAGTTCTTGGAAGAGCCCTGCAGCAGGTCTCATGCAGGTGGTCCATGCTGCCCGTAACAGTAACATTCAATCCAAGTGTCTTTTCAAAACATAGATAGAAGCTTATTTGTAAGTTAACACAAAGTTAAGACTGAGTGCCCAAAATTCCTCAAATTGTAATTGTCTTGTATTATAAACTCTAACAGATTTTTTTTTTACCAGCTAAGAAATGACCACTGTGCTTTTCATTGCATCCTTTCTTCCAAGTGAAACAAATTTTGCAAGCTAATCATCACCAGTTGGCTACCCTTTCAGCATGAGAAAGGATAGCTGGCAAGAAAAAAAAAATTAAAAGGGGAAAACCAGTAATAAGCTGTTAATATCCATTACTGTTGCTCAGCAACTGCTAGGCACGTAAGTGTGGAAAATAACTTGAATTCTTTAAATACAATTTTATTTTAATTTTGCACTTCAGAACAAATAGCCTAAGGAAAAAGGCTTGCTACTAAATTATGCAGTAACTTATAGCCTCATTAATTTGAAAAAACAAACTGCACTGTACAGTGTATGAAAGAACAAAGCAAGTGGCAATAAAAAAAATCCTTTTATTTCCCTACAGGTTGTCAAATCAGTCTGTTAAATGGGATGGAAGACATTGTATGAATACTCCAAACAAATACAGCAGCAGCAGCTATGTGAACAGCAATCACTAAATGTTACCTGGACAGTAACACTTGTCCTGAGCACCAAGCTGAGGTCATCCCTGTTTCTTCTTACAAAGTCCTATGAAATCTTTGGTTTGCACACAAATTGTCCCCAGGGCAGATCATAGTTTAATTTCAGCTGCATAAGCAGTAACACTAGTTCTAGATACCTAAAAACAAATAAACCATGCCTTTTAAAAATTAGTGATCCATAAAAATACTGTCTGTAATTAAAAATATAACATGGCTTTCAATACTCAGGATAAACTCCTATCTGGGAATTATTTCTATGCTATTTTATTATATACAAGTTGTCCAACAACTGGGAAAAAATATTCCCCTTTATAAGAATTGTTGGCGCACTCCAGTAGGGTACAGAGAAATGAATGACAGTAGAATTAGTTTTTACTGTGCAATTCTACACTCTGTTCACAGGACAGAAATAGCTGAGGAAGCGCAGCTCAATGTTAGACTAGGACCAAAAGAAATCCACACTTTTGGAAAAAGGAAAGCAGTTTAACCTCTGTCAGTGGCTATTACACCTCTCCAGTTGATACAACAGATCAGGTAATGTGAGCGCTCTGTATCTGCTTCAGTGCAAACTCACATGTAGTAGCCATTTAAGCCAACCCAGGTGACCTTCTGATGAATGGTCCAAAGGATATTTATGCAATCTGCTGGTGAACTTGGTGTTAGTAACAGGAAACACTGGGGGTAATTTCTTGCACTGTTCCAGCTAAACATGCAGCAAGGGTCTGCCCGTGCTAGAAGAATCACACAGAAGGAAAACATAGTGACTGAGGAAAGCCACAACGCTTCACAGGTTGAGATGTGGGTCACCGCAGCTCACACCCAAACCTTTGAGATAACACTTTCAAAAAGCATAAAAAAGAGAAGAGCTAGAATGCCTTCCAACTTAACTCCTCAGAAAAGCAGAGAAGTGGAGAGCTATTCACGGACTATGTAAAGGAGCAGCAGCCACGAGGGACTCCGCTGCTCTGAACCATCTCATCAAAGCGTAGCTGGACTAATGCCCTGACCATGTAGAAATCCAATCTGCTTCTATGAAGCGTTTTCGGTATTTAGTTCATCATACTACTCAGTGTTGTACAGTGTCCCGAGAGCTGTGAAGTAAAAAGATGACCGAAGATTTCTAGTGCAATCACACCAGTTTCCCTCCTCAGTACTTTTCAGTAGGGTGAAAAGTTGTGTTGACATTATGCAATGTTTGCAACATGAGCAAATCTGAATGCTACGTGATAAAACCACCTTTTTCCCCACCTGGGGGGGTGTGCATCAGATTCCCTTCTCACAAGTACAGTTTTATTGCAGGTTAAGCTAAGCAACACTCACAGAAAGCTTAGCTGCTCTTCCTTAGTTATATCTCCACTTCTTCCATAGTTTTTCAAGATTTAATAAAGCTTTATAGCACATTTACAAAAAACTCATTTTATTTCATCTGGTACTCAAAGCATTCACAATTCTAATTTCAGCTTCTGTGGTAACGGAGTTTCTCACACTTTAAAAAGATGTTAAGAAAGCCAGCAAAATGGAAAACATTACCCTGACTGAAATCTTTTTAATTCTCCACTAGCTGTTTGACATACGGCAGCTTAAAGCAGCTTTTCTGAAAATAACCTTTCCTTTCAATTACTATGATTCTTTCGCACCTAAAGAAAAAGCACGGCTGTCTCTAGGATACTATGTCACCTAGCTTGCAAGTATTGGAAGGAAAAAGACCCCCACAATTCATTATCCAGAGGCATCTTTGATGTTTTTAAACAGCAATGAAAGGATAGAATACATAAGGTATGAAAAAGACTGCAGTAGACGGAGAAATATCTATATCTATTTCTCTCCACTGAACCTCTTTTCTTCCTAACTCTGTTAAACTGGACTCAAGAATCCCTTTTACTAACTTACTGCCCTAAAAAAATACTCTAATGCTGATCTGTATCCTAGCTTGCTGCTTTGGAGTCTGGCTTCAAACATTTGCTAGGCCCACCTCCACTTTTAAACCAAGTCATGGATCATCTCACGTACGCTCATGTACGCTCACATACAAATTTTCTACAGAACAGTGTCTGATTTTCTGGGTCTGCACCGAAGTCTGAGGTATTCCTTAATTCTAGTCTAAGTCCTCACAGCACTGTCGAAATCACTCCAGCCTACCACCTAAGTTCTTTGAGAACTTTGGACTTTAGGCACTATTGACTTTAAAAATTGCCTAACATTGCCAATACCAAATAATCTCCATTAGCTATCAGTGTCCACTCACCCACACAAATATTTTAATTATCTTTTAAATGGAATTGGCACTGAACTAAAGTGTTAAGCTGCACAAACAGACAGCTTAGATGTCATCTTAACTCTGCAACAGTAGAGGCAACATCAGCTATATCCTGGTAAAAATACCAATGTGACAAGGACTCTTATGATCAAAAGCAGCCACCTTACATACATTAGCCTGTTACACAGTACATGGGGCTTTGCTCTTTTTCCACTTTGCCTATCTTCCCTACTTAAACTGTATTTTGAGATGGGCGCTCATTCATTCCAAACACAAAAATATCCCAATCTTCAGACTTCTATGCAGTTTCATAAAACAAATAGCAGCAGCATCTTGTCATGTGACAACAAGGAACAATATTTTAGGAACTGGCTTCTTGACTGGCCTTTTGAAGGAAGACCCTTTCACTCTATCTGTTACACATGCTGATATCAAAGAACAGTTTTGAAAGCCTCTGCCTGTGTACAGACAAAACTGAAAACTGTATCGGAACTTAGGTGATCTGAAAAGCAGAATGCAATATCTATATTACACAAGTAAAAGGACTGGACAAGGAACAAGATCACTTTATGCTATTATCTAAATATCTATATAAACAAGGAGTCATCTACAATGAGTTACAGTCTAATTAGAAATGAAACACAAACATAAGAGACAACATGCAGCAAGACGAAAAGCAGGATGAAGTATGTTGACAAGACTACATGGATTCCTTAGATTGTGCATCAAGGATTTTATCCATACAGGTGATATCCAATGAGCAGACAAAAATATTGCCAACACTTGGTATCGACTGACTTGATTAAACATTTTCCCCAAAGCTCCAGTGAAATCATGACAATTTCAAGAAAGTCATAAGAAACTGTGTCCTTCTACTGCACAAGACCTCTCCTGTCCAATCAGATCTAAACAAGTTTAAGGAATTTTCCACCTTCCAATCGCAAATCTATCATACTGCAATCGTTTCTGTTAAGCTTCACACATAAGCTGTTTACTTATCTACTTGGTATCAGAGCACATAGTTTGGTGGTTTAGAAAATAATTCTGCCTTCTTAACAAACCCTGATAATTTTCCTCTTGAGGGCAACAGCTGGAGAATGTTCTGCAAGATACTCATTAAAATCTCCAAACAACAAGATGTGTTCTTTCAGGTTTGACAGGCTGCTCCCGCTTTTCAGCTAACCTACCATGAAATATGCATAAGTCTTCAAAAGGAGAAACTGCCGTAGATGACGAAAGGTTCAAAGAAGCATAGCATATCGACTATGAACTTCAGTCCAGAGTTTGAGGTCTGTACGAGAACTCAAGTATTAGTTTGTCACTAATGGATTGTCATAAGACTGAATTCTACACTTGATAGACTTCACCTAAGTTGCAAGGCTTTTCAGTACAGAATTCCTTGAGGTTACACACATTGTTCTACTCAGCAACATAAGGCCATAAATGGCTGAAGAATTTAACTCTCAAGAAGTGGCTGAGGTATTTAATTTGCAACATCTCACTGACGTAAGAGATTTGGGGTTTCTGACTTGAATCAATTTTGAAAATGGTATCTAGCCCATGCTGTCAAAAAACAGAGCATCCAATTACCCTAAGAAATCTGCAGCTACCTGTTTTAGTATTTTTCCACAGCACATAGGGAGTCTCCAGTCTAAGTATGCATTTTGCCTCCACCCAAATGCACTGAATCTAGCTGGCTCTAACCTTTCAACTACAATCATTTTGTCTCACTTCTGAAACTTATCTTTTGTTGAAAGTTTTCTAAAATGGCTACAAAGTTAGATAGGATTCCAGTACAATCTGTGTAAATGTCTGATTGATATTTTGGTTTGCACCACAATTTCAGGAGTAGTCTTGGACTGACTGGGATAAGTAAAAAAGCAAAACGGAATGAAGCCTAATAGCCTTTTTCCATCTCTAGAGTCTATGTTTTCACATGTTCTTATGAAAGCACAAACTTTACTTATATATGCACTGTGTACAGAAAGTATGCTTTTTAATTCTTCAGCTTGATGGGCACAATCCCCTTCACCAAATTTCTAATCACTAACTCTGTCCTCTGGGTGGCATTCAAAATACAGTTTATAGAGAAGAACATTGCTCCCAGACACAACCCAATCCTATTCTCTTGCAGTAAGACATCTGTTACTAAAATGTATATATAAAGAAAAAAAATCCCCCAGTAAAATATTTGTCAACACAGAACTAAATCTCCGTTTTTGTTGAAATAAATTAACTAGAATTAGGCAGGAAATAATGAACATGAGAAAGACAAATAGGTCATTCACAAATCTAATTCAGAAGACGGAAACGCCCCAATGCTTCTCTTGCTTAAGAATAGAGATGTCGGTCAGAAAAACATAGTTACAACTTATTAAATATGAAACACATACTACAGAAGAACTCTAGGACTTTCATGGGGGAAAAGCCAACTGTGAGTCCTTTAAGATTCATTGTAGCAATTCAAGCAACAAGTTATGAAAAAAATGTGAACAATTTATTGAAAAAAGATACAATTCTCAAAAAAAGGGATCTTCGTGTACTGTGGAACCAGTCAGTTTAAATTCTGTGAAAAGTGTCTTTGGTTTAATACATTATTTTGTTATTAAACCATGCAAGTTCCAAAGGCATTGTGTTTTTCTGTGTTAACAGACAAGTTAGGAGTTCTTAAGGAAATGAAAGGGGTAAGATAAGCTATACCACTTTTTTTCACCCATTAGCACCACTGCAGATGCATCTTGCAACCTCCAGCAAAGACAGAGAGGCAGCCATTGCCATTGATGTACAAGCTACTTGGATATTATTCATCAACGTCAGCATTGAAAGTGTCAACCATATACTTCTATCAATGTGGTTCAGTTGTTCCCTAACCTGAAAGCACTCACTCACACCATTGCTCCTGGATTTCAACAAGCAGCATTTCTTTTAAAGTCCTGTGCTCAAATAATACAGCAGTACATCACTTCAAGATGGCACGAGAAGATGTCTAGAAGACTTACTGTATCTTTCATTGATTCAAGCCTCAGTATTTTGCAGTTCTAACAATAAATTACAGGATACCAAGAAGAAAAATGAGATGCGCAATCATTCATGAGCCATGTTCCAAAGCTCAGCCACTGTACTCTTTGTTCACTTTCTGGACTGCTCGCTCTCACGTGATAGCAGCCCAAAGGAATGCCTTTGTTTTCTCCAGAAAACAGATTCTTTTGCACTGGAGAGATTGGAGAGAAAATTGAGAAACAGCCGTTCTGTCGTATCAGCTCACAAGTACTTCAACTCGTAACCCTGAAAATAAACATCTGATACTTCTCCCTCAAAGACCCAAACCACAAACTCTTCATCCACTTATCAAAGGAAAAGAGATTTCAACTGCACCATGTGCATGAATTCAGATTTGAGTTGTGGCTTGAGGGGGCATGATCACTGGTAGCTTGGTTTTTTTCTCTCAATTAAAAGAAAAATATATGCTGAGAGATCTTTAAGCAACCTAAATAAAAATTCAGCAAACCCAACCGCAGAACATTAGAAAACTTTGCATCAAAATAATTACAGCTACATCAGTAGCTGCTGAATCAGCTGGCAACTTTTGAAAAATATTATCCTTATGTTGATCAAATACTTCAAAATGGAAGGAAAAGTTAACTTTTGTAATTGAAGTCCAAATTATCAGTGTATCTAAGCCTTCACCTGCAGAGCTTGTATATTCTGCATTTTTACAGAGCAATCAGTTACAGCTCCAACTTTCAGCTTTGTTTTTACTTGGTTTTTGGGTTTTTTTTTTCCCCCCACAATCTGTTTCTCTCAGGACTCTGTATTAAGGTATATAATGCACCTACATGTCTCAAACATTAAAGAGTTTCACTCACACCTAGAGAAATTAGGTTTGTGGCTTTAACAATTAATGACCTGATACTGTCCTTTTAGAAAAAATCACAACTTAGTAGAAGTTTTACATTTCTTTTCTCTATATCAGATATGTGACAGGTTTTAATAAGACATGACAGGGAAGTCACTGAATGCATCCTGAACTTGGTCTGTTTAAGGGACCTGACCTCTCCAGTAACCTCTGATCTGCCCTACACTGCAGTCTAGCAGGAATTAAGCTGATCTCTTACATATTTAGCAGAGCCAAATGCACATACATGTGTTTGCATGTTCCGTCTGCTATGTAGAATTTTTCTATCTATTTACTGAACCTTCTTTTCCTGTTTTATTTATTCAGGCTTCAGAGACACATGGCAAATACTTCAGAGGGCAAACAGATAAGCAGCTTCACCAAGCTCAGCAATGATGGAAAAAATTGCAAAGCTGCTGCTGCTTCTCCAGTCTATTTTTTTAATGGAGTGCAGCTGAAATGCAGCTGGAACACAGCTGTCAGCTTTTATTTCCCAAATCTGCACTAAAATAACAACTACAGCTTGATCATATGATAATTACCTCTGAATTAGAGCCCTGGGTTTGAGACATTACACACAATTAGAAATTAGCCAAGAGCCTGAGGTTGACAATAAACACAAGGCTAAAAAGCCTGGGGTTTTGGCCAGATTCCTCTTCAACATTTGTTAGTTCAGTGCATTCTTCCATGAGGTAAACATCTCAGGAACAACATTAATGCTTTGCTCTTCCTCAGTGCTTTCGAAATACTGTCCTCAAAGAAACCCCTTGCAAATACCAGAACACTTTAATGTGAAGTAGGTATGTACATGAAAGGGATAATCTGAAGCTGAAGGGAGCCTTAGGCTTAATTTTAAAAGGCAGTGAAATTCAATTTCTAGTGGCTAGTTGTTTTACCTTTAGAAACTACAGGTTTCTCAAGTAACTTCTGAACAGAAAGCAGCTAACATCTCCCTCTTCTGCTACCTAATATACTGCCTTAATGCAAAGCATAGAAAATACGTTGAGATGGACAAATATAAAGGTTTACTTTAAATACTTTAAAAAAGGGACAGGTTTGTTAATTTTATGCAATATTTCTGCTTAGAGATATGGATTTATCAACTAGACTAGGGAGAGCAAATTAAGTTTCATATAACCCCAACATATTTCAGTAAACTGTTTCACAAGAGATTAATTTGGTCAATACATACAAGCTGACTATAACAAAAGCGTATCTGCACCCATCGCAAAAGGGAGAAGTGAGATCTGTAACTCACTCCGACTTGAACGTTTCTTCACATTCTTCACAATCTCTTCCCGTAACCTTATCTCATCTAGCATTACTTGCTACAACTTTACAACCTATAAACATGAATCTAACCCCAGAAATTAGAGACAAGAAAAAAAAAGTACCAAAAAAACCCCCTGCACTTTGCTGAGCCATTCTGACCATGAAATCCATTAAACACCCTGAGCAAGTAATTTCTAACTACTCTATCACAAGTAAGCACAACAGAAATGAGGTGACAATGACAAATTCTACCTAAGTTAATATAAACCACCACTTCATAGAAGAAAATAATTTGGAAAAATTATTTTGAGATTAAACACATTTTTGGCAGATTTAAGATCTGAGCAGAATGAACTTCACATTGATATGCAAAGGAGCAAGAAAAACTTGATGACCTCATAGCAAATGCACTATCACATTACAGACTACATTTAGCTAATAGCTATTTAATAGAGTAGTTTAAAGAGGACGCCAGTGTCCCATTTTACCCAAGATAAAAGTGAGTCTCAAAGACACCATTTTATTCATGGTCCCTTAGCCTGTAAACAAAACTTTTGAGGGCGAGTTTAAGCACAAGGATCTGAGCTACTATAATTTTCACATGGCAGTCAGTCATTAATCAAACAATCAATGTGCTAAGATATCTCTTTTAAACATCAGAACACTTAAAAGTGTTCTACCCTAACCCTGAATATTCATCCTTTTAAAATAGGTGGGGTTACAAAGCCGGAGGAGAAAATCTATTTAAGAGTTTGGGGGGAGCAGAGGGTTATTTACAAAAAGGTTTCTTTTTCACATTAGAAATTCAAATATAGTAGAATTCTGTTAGTTTCAATTTAATTATTTGGCCATTGTAAAAAAATCTTACTTCAAGATACCTACATTTAATTTTGACAATTTCTCTCTAGCATTCGTATCCACTGACAGTATTCCACGGTGTCAAAACAGACTTCTTGATTAAGCATCACACTTCTTCCCACCCAACATAACATCGGAATTATTAATGCCAGCCTCCAGCCAGCTCTTTTCCAGCAGCTGTGCTGCACTTCATTGTTATGGAACTCTCAAAAACCATTTCAAGTTCTCCCTGTGAGAATGACTGTGAATAACAAATTTTCTCTTAGAGATATAGTCAAGATTGAATACAAGCATGTCAAGCTTTAGTCTCAAACTGGTCGCCTTTTTCACATGAGTTTCCCAAGTGAAAAATAAAATGCTAGTTTAAGAAAGAGAGGTAATTGACAGCACCATTTTGAACTGACAATGAAGAACAGATAAAGGCCAAAGAAGAAACATAAGAGTACAGGGCAAGGGGAGTTTTTTCCACAATGCAGAAAGTGCCTCGAAGCAATCAGTACAATAAAACAAAAAATTACCCTAACACTTTTTGTACATTTTCCAAGAAATACAAAAGCAAAGCCCATTCATAAATGTGCACCTGGACTGCAAGACTCTGACAGAAGGAAAACAGGACTCTGTGTGGGGTTTCTCCATGCAGATATGGGACAAAGTTCTTCAGTGAATCCCTTTATAACTTGTAAATCTTGTGAATACATATCTCCAGCAAAATTCTGAAACCCACTGCAAATGCAGTGTGAGCAAGAGTACACTAAAAACAAACAAGATAAAAGTCTCTGAATTTGTTTCCTATGCTTAGACGTAAAATAAAGCCAAGCTGCAAAACCATACCCTATGAAAAGGAGCTTGACATAGCATAAGAGGAAGTTTAATGTGTGCCTGAATTCATGAAGAATCCAGCATTTCAGATGATCAAACACATTCAAAGTGCCTGTCAAGCAGAATACAAAAAAATAGATTTATATGATTTGTTAATAGCTTAAAAGACTGGGAAAAGTCTTTTTTGAGACTAAAAGATTATTGACCTAAAGTTCTCCAAGGTGTATGCCTTTATGCTCGTGGACTTCAGCAGTTTAGATTTCAACAGCAAGGTCTGCCAAAACGAGTCTCCCTCACTCCCCAATTCCGAACGCAGGGCAGCAGGGGAGCTGTAAAGGATCGTGCAAGTACACCAAACCAGCTACATTCCCTTCAACACCCCAAGTCCACAATTAAAATTAGCACCTAGAAGAGGAAATGCAGATCTAAAGCGTGAATGTGACCTTTACTTCTCTCCGAGGGGTCCATTTTTTAGACCCTAATAAAGACTATGGTTCCCTGAGGATAATGGGGAAAGAGGTAGCAAGCGTAAAGTGACAACTCTTACTCTTAGAGTTAAGGAATACATTTTTGTGAACAGAAATGGACTCTCAGTGACAGCTGCACAGGCTGAGAGCAGAGTCAGGCCAGCAGAGCAGCAAGAACTCCCAATGAAGGACATACATGTTTTAAGAACACTCTGCAGAGTCCCTAAACACCTCTTCTTTACATCAGGCCATAAATCTTTGAAAAACAGGAATTCAGGAGCTGCCACCTGTGATTTGCCCATGCTCAGTACCAAGACAAGTATATTCTGGCACAATTAAGAATTAAGTGCAGGAAAAGTTAAGCCATACTCCTTTCTTCCATGTGCAAACTCTAGCTTTTGATCAAAATATGGTAAATGTCTCTTCTTGAAGGAGAACATAAGCTATATATATATATCTCTAATAATCAGCCACAAACCAAAACACAATCCTGGGTATGGCCCTACAAAGTTCCTTTCACATGAGTAATGTCAAGATAGTTACAAAAGATGAGATTAGTGGGCCTTAATTCAGGTATTTGTTTTGATGTTCTCTCTCTCATTTTGTATATACAAATATAAAAAACAACAAGTTTTTATTAAGTAGGAAGTTTAAAAGCAAACAGTTTAATGAACCTTAATGATCACCAGAGACAGCAAAATAATGCTGCAGGAACAGCTTTACTTTACTCTAACGGCACACCTCGTATTTATTTCCTGGGCCTTTATATATATTCTCATGATACATAGGTTTCATGTAACAGCAAGCCTCAAATACATGGGCTGACTCTGAGCTTTACATCTCTGGAGGGCCTCGATACCTCTGGTGGCAGCTTTTCCATGCCTGATGAACATCACAGTACTCTGCTTCTTATCATCATTAAAATGGCAGTTTCCCACATTTACGCAGCTGTTCAACTCACAGAGCAGATCTTGAACTGTTTTTGAATGTTGCTCTGAAGTTTCCTTAACTTCTGTGTTCTAATTAAATATGTTTTTCTGCAGGCATCAAAAACCATGGCTAAAAGTCAGAGCAATTTTCTTAACATGCTCAAGAGCTATGGCTTCCCATTGCACGAGGCCAAGGGCCAGACGTGCAGTTCCATTACAGGCACCCTACAGAAACATATAAAAACACTCATAAAAATGCATTTGTTTATATGGCAAAGAGATATGAATGGATTCATACTCTACACAGAAACTACCGCAATATTATTAGAGTTTATTCAACCTGCAAGAATTTTATCGAATCTTAAATCTTGTCCCCTTCCTTCTTTCCTCCCCACATGCATCAATGGACTCCAGTGTTTTGGTTTGCAAATATTTGAAGTGGTGTGTCGAGTCCTGCTGCAGAAGCCCGATGGTCATGCCATGCTATGAATAACAGACTGAAAGCAGGGAAAACAGTTCCTAAATCAAATTATGACTCTTGGGGATAAACACATTTCCAAATGATGTAATTATAACAATATGTCACACTCTGCTGAAGACCTCATATAACATTAAAATAAAGAATGAGTGGGTAGGAAATATAAGCAAAGGATGACATAATATTGTTCTGTGCCAGTTTCTGCCTGTTTTCAATCAGGCCAGACGTCAGAAAGTGACTTGGGAGAAAAAAAAAATCTCACTAACAATCAAGGGAATTTCTGTTTAAGTCAGAGGCCTGTGCACCAAGATCACATTTGACCTTGTAATATAAATAAAGTACCCCTAATGAAGTGTGTACAGAGCCTGGGAAAGACAAGCCCCCCTGCTTGCCCCCTCATACTGAGTCCGAAATAAACACACCGATATGACTTAAGACATGCTTCCAGAAGAGTTTATTATTTTATTTTCACCCCTGTATATATTCCATGCCAGTAAAAACTGCTGCATCACAAGCTCTTAATTTCATCCCTTTTAGACACAAAAGGACCTTGGAAGGTTGATCCTAAACATGCCTGCACTAAATAACTCATAAATGAGCTGACAGAAAACACATATCTGACACTCAGTCAAATGCTTTGTATGCACAAGTGAAACAAGTTGTATCTGGTTCAGACCTGAAGCCTTGGTATGGTAGTAAATCGCATTATCAGCCTACAAAGTGAAATCACTTGATTCTATCAAAACTGAATAAACTTCATTGTGGCTTTGCTATAATCCCCTTATGAGAACTGTGTGCATCATTATTTACCCAACTGTTATGTGGGTGGAAACAGGAGACATTCACCTCTGGCAAATGTGTGCAACTTCTCTCAAGTCAATACACTTGCACCTGCTCCTACCAGCAATGAGGCTTGCCTCTGATGTCAACAGCGATATTATCTAGAGATAAAACAGTTCCTGTTTTGTCTGAAAAATGAAATACCTCAAAATATGTCAAGTCACTTGGAAATCCTACCCATAAAGGAAAGAGGAAAAGCTTAAGAAGAATTACTTCCATAAAACAAGTAGCTTCTGGGGCCAGAAATCCTGAAGAGATTCACACCCTCCCTGCACTCCCCCCCTGCTAGGAATCTTCCATGACAGCTCTAGAGCCTGCCAAGCCCTCGTTCTTGCTTGGACAACAACAGCGTCCTTGTAGGGAGTCCAGAAAAGTTCAGTGCTAAAGAACTGCCAGGCAAAAAGTAATCAGCTTTCTGCCTATTTACCTGCATCTTCCCAGGTGCTGTGAGCGATCAACAAGATTGAAGGAAAAACCACTGATGACTAGAAAAGGAAGAGGAAAAAGGGAGGGAGAGTGATGACAAACCAATAAAAGCACATTTCCTCTGCCAGTCTTCCTTACAGAACCAGCCATTCATGCAGCCCTCTTCCCTTAAGCTCCCTTCTTCATCCCCATCACTCCTACCCTCATTTAAAATTTCTTTTTCTTTTGTTGATATGCCTGAAGTTTCTCCCCAGTCTGGCCATTCTCATATACCAAAAAAACAATCAAAAACCCAAACCCCATAAAACCTGCTTCACCTTATGCAGTTACCTACTTATCAAGTATTTATCTTTTATTTATTTACTGTTATCATACAGCATATTTCTATTTCCTCTAACTTTCACATAGCTGAGTTATTTTTCATAGTAAGGACTTCAAAACCCTTAGTATATTCTGGGCATCACAATTATATAATTATCTGTTTTAAAGATGACCACAGTTAGGATTATGAAGAAGCCATAAAACCAAGTTTCCCTTGGGTGAAATTACCTCCTTCCAATCAGTTTATCAAAGGACCACAGCTGGCCCAAAGCTCCCACAGTCTACTGCTGAAGACTGCTGATCTACCAGAACTTCCATTCATACAGAAATAGAGGACACCCTTTAAACGGGACCTGGCAAAAAATACTGGAACTTCTGCTCTTCTTGACCTTAAAAATACCAACTAAAAATTGCATGGCCTCATTCAGCTGATGTCATTGGTTTGTGTTTCTGGGACTTGTCTCAGTTTTAATGGAACACTTGCCCCAGTTTTAATGAACCGCTTGTTCAATGAGCATGTGATTGACCAAGAAGTCTGGAAGCCGTGCCCAGCTCATTCTGATTTGAGACAGGTTGGGTGAGAAATCTATTCTGTAGATGAATTCATACAGTGAAATCTGCAGTTAACATTTCTGGAAAAACATAACTTTAAAAAATTATTTTTATATGATAAATTGTATGAGCAACAAGCAGGAACCACTTTCCCTGTGAGACACACTGCAACTGCACAGAAATACAGCCACACAACAACATGCAATTCATGACTACCATGGGAGAAAGGTACACAACAGAGTTTAATTAGCTGCTGATACTGGAGCACAGATATTTGGAGATAATCACTGACATTACTGAAACTTTGCCAAGATTGTGTTCATCCTTCCTCCCTCTACACAGAATACAAATTCTCTGAATCCTATGAAATTAAGCATAAGCACTCAAACCAGCTCCCTGAAGATTAGTGACTGACCAGGAGGAGCCAGTTAAGTCCATATGGTCCTTAATCCTCAGGAAATTTGCTACAGTCAAGTGAATGCTGTTACAAAATTAACAATCACTTTTGTTGCACTTCTCACACTATATCTAGTTAGCACACATGAAAAGTAGTGAAACTTACTGTTAGTTGTATTCAACATCAGCCAAGCACTTGTTTCTTAAGTCTAAATCAAACAACACTACCTTTAATTGCATAATATTTTTCATGCCAAGGCATCCCAAAGTTCCTTGTTCACAAGAAGATCTACCCTGTACTTTAGGATATAGTTTCATATTACACCTAATTAAGCTGAAGGGGGAATTTGAAGAGCTGAAACCTGTACAAAGTACCAAGATTTTAAACACTGCTAATCTTACATAAATACTCCCAGGTTCTTTATTTACTTTTAATTAGTAAATATCTCCCACCTGCCACCGATGTAAAGAGAAACATGTCTAAAAATTGTGCCAGTATGACTTAAACAGAAGGTATTTAACATTAACCAACTGCAGAGAATCTTCAAAACCTACAGGCTGGTCAGTCTATGTGAATTTCTACCACTTAAATTTAAGTAGTGATTCCCCCGCCCAGTTTTCGTTAACATCATTTCCTTTTTTTATTTGTTTTCCTTTAAGTCCCTGGCCCCAAAATTAAATGCAATTAAAAGTAACTGAATGACACAAGTCAAGCTAACAGTCCTAAGAAACCCAAATTTTAAAAAGCAGTTCAATGTCAAGGTATTTTGTCACTGAAGTCAATTGAAGCTGCTAATTCCTCTGATTTTGTGTGTGAATTAAGCCATATACTACCTACCCAGCATATGTGTGAATAAAAGATCTGGTAAAAGGAACAGTGATGAGTTTCTGAAATAGAAAAAAATCTCCTTTGAATTGGATGAAATATAGTTGATGCAAACTAACTGCTCTTCCTCTCTCTCAATACTCAAGTAAAATGTTGTATTGCCTCACTCTACATTAATAATCTTTTAAAAAATACAGGCTTTTGTCTATGTATATAAAATCTACCAGCTCAAAACCCATGTTTTCCACTGTGATTCACACTGAAGAAATCTCCCCTGCAAAGGACAATTCATTTACATTTCATTCCTTCAGATGCTTGTTGAGTAAGCTGTCATACTTGGATTAAATCAGTTCTTCTCATTCATTTGGCAGCTAGTAATGCAAGAAACCAAAAACTCTTTCAGTTGATTGAGTTCCCTCAATAGGAGAGCTGGCATTTCCTCACACAACTCCATTTAAGTGGAACAATAACAATATCAGGTTCCCTTCTAACAATAGCTCCAGTGTTATTTGGCATTACTGCTGAATGTCTCAAGATGAAGATAAACTTGAGAATGCATGGAGATCTCCCAAGAATGTTTTCTTATTCAGAAAAAAAAATCCAAAAATAATAACACAGTGCCTTTTTTTTTTTAAAATTACTGGTATTCCTAAGAAACAAAGGATCTTTACAAACACCCCTACCTTTAGAATTACCACCTTTCTACTGCCACATACTTAAGAATTCAGTGTTATCAACATTATAATTTCATAGTTGAGGATACCGAAATGGAAAGGATAAATATTTCAGTCAGGTTTGAAAATGACTAAACTACAAGCAAAACACCAAACTTGAGAACCTCAGTTTTCAGAGCCTTGCTATTGCATAGACTCTACTGTAAATTAATCCCAGCTTAATCCAAGAATTTGGTCTGATTTGAGCCACTGAATACACTACAATGTCTGAGCAATACTTGAACCTTTATTGACCAGCAATATGTTCTCACGCTCCTGATACAGGGGAAAATTCTGAAAAAAAAAGCAGCCTCAGTAGCAGTACGCAGTGGTACTGGGTTTGGCCATGATGGAGTTTGTTTTCTTCACAGCATCCCCTACAGTGCTGTGTTTTAGACTGGCGAGCAGAACACTGTTGCTGACACACCAGGGTTTTAGCTACTGCTTACAGAGCATCAAGGCATCTCTGTTTCTCACAGTGCCACCCTTGTTAGGTTGGGAGGCAACACACCTGGGGCAGCTGACTTGAATCAACCAAAGAGCTATTCCAAACCACCTAACATCAGCTATAAAACAGGGTGGAGGGGTGGTGGTCTGCTGGGGAGGGATTTTTCCTGAGTAGCCATTGCTCAAATACTGGCTGAGCAACTGCCTGCTGGTGGTGACTGCCCTTGCATCACCTGCTGGGGGGGGGAGGGTGTGGCAGTATGTTTGCTGTGGTGACCCCTCTTCACTTAAGACATCTTTATGTTGACCCACACTTTTTCTTGCATTTGCCCTTCCAATTCTCTCTCTCATCACTCTGCAGGGGGAGCAAATGAGTGAGCTACCAGCTTGGGTCAAGCCACCATGATAGCAGAGGAAGCATACAATTACCCTTCAAATGTACTACTGCTCCCAAAAAGAGTATGCAAAGGCTACTACTAATATCATGGATGTCCTGGTGGACAAGAACCTTTATAAGTAATGAAGCAGAACTATGGTTCTACAAGTGCCACCTTGAATTAGGACAGCACCACACACAATCCTAACACACAGCTGGGTCTATACAACCCGCTCTGAAAGAAGCTTCAATCCCAGTTCTTTCCCAGCCTCCCACTGGACAGTCTGACCACAGAGTCCTTCTCTAGGCTCCTCAGTAACAAGAGACAGTAATGGGGGAACAACCTTATTGGGAGGGAAAACTAGAGTACTGAGCACAGAAGTTGATCGATGACATACAGTGCTGCTAGTGGAGGTTACAGCTTGGTAGCTTTACTTTGCACACAAAATGGAAGAAAATAGCGCTGCTTAAAATTATTTGGTAGATGGCACTAACATCTACATGCTGTCTTTAAAAAGAAGGAAAGCTGAAGCACAGCTTCAGCTCTAAAGCCTGCACATAATACTGGGCAGGTTAGAAGAGTCCTGATGTAGCAAAATTAATCAGCTGGTTTTGACTGGGCAAAATATTATTCTGTCATTGAACATGCTCTAACACACAAGTACAAATGAGATTATCTCAAAAACATACACTTCTAGGTTATGCCCAGTATTATATTATTGATATGCACTCAAAACACCAAAGCAGTGGAATCTAAAGGCAATGCTGTTACAGAGATGTCCAATGTATGGCTCCTTCTAGCAACACTGTAAAGCATAACTTGATAGAGTTGGCATGGACCCAGCACTTCTCTTTCTATCCATTCCCCTGGTAAGCCCAAACACATTTTAAGTTTCTTCTGCCGGAGGGAGAATCACTACAAACTGGAGCCTTGTAACAACCAGGAAGAAGGATTCTCAGAGCTCTGTGGGAAAACCTCAGGGAAAAAAGTGCTTGCCATACCTACTACACCTGTTAGTCTCATCAGCTTAGTTCTCAATGTAAACCAAAGTATTTCTCCAAAGACAGCTGACAGCCAACATCACCACAAGCCTCTCAACGTAACAGAGTCCACCAGCCTACCAGCTGAAGAGCTCACGGCCAGCCGACAGGCAAATATCCCAAGAAGTAACTGTTATATGTTGTAGACAAAATAGGGAGATGACACCCCATGAAAATGAATGTGCATTAACAATCCTGTAAATTATTCTTTAATCTATAAGTATTTAGCATCATTAGGATTAACAGGTTAATGAGAGTAATGCCAACACCTCCAGAGACATCAGGACAAGGGCTGAATGTTCATATATAGGGAGAAAGAAGATTCATTTCAGCTCCTTGTTCTTCCTTCTCAGCCACAGAGTAGCTGACAAGAAAAAGGCAGCACAGGCTGAAGGGCCAAGGGTGAATTAAAACTGGCAAGTTCACCAAAGCAGCATCCACCTGGAAAGATTCCACTGGACAGGCAAGTAGTGTCAATCTGGCTGCGAGACACCGCACCATCAGGGTGTTACTGCCTTCTGATGCTCGTGGGGAAGCTGAAGGGAAATGAAGTGTATTGTCAGTGAAGTGGAAAGATCATCTCTGAGCATCACCCTCACCTTTTGGGTAGAGGCCAAAGATTGCTGCAATACACACACTGAGGGAACAAACAAACAAAATGAGCCAGCCCTAGGGAACAGAAGGGCAGCTGAAAACCATCCTCTCCATGAATCTTTCTCCTCCTCTGAATTAAACTTATTCTGACTGTAGGTGGAAAACAGATATTGCCTTTTATTAAATTACAGTGAATGCTTATGTTTCTCTGGTTCTTCAAAACCACTGAAAGAGGCAAACAAAAGACTGTATTATTCCATTTTACCCCAGTGATGCATACAAAGTTCCTCACAACCACAAATATTTATATTTGTCTCTTCACAACTAAAAGCTTTCTGAAAATTTATTAGACAGACTTTCACTCCTTAACAGTTCAATTAGTGCAACTACATAAACTGGAATCTAAGAGTACAGCTCACCATTTGCTACATCAAGCTTTTAAACATTAGATCTACTGCTGAGGTTGGCTACAACAGTAAGAAAAAAAGTCTGTTTCTGCATGTTGTTATTCCTTTCCTTTTAAATGCTAAACTACATTCTTAAACATTACCTCTCTCTCTCACACCGAGAACTTTTGTCATCTAGAACAAACACAAAAAAGGTCTAAAACCTTAGCAGTTGTTACTCAGCATTGCCCCATTTCCTTTAAGCAAGTTATAGTGATTTATACTAATATACCAACAAAGTAGGTAGAAAAAAATAAGCATAAAAAACGCTGTTAGAAACTAGATTAAAAAAATCTGTATTTAGCTTGTGCTGACCCCCATTTCTAAAAGCAGCTATAGCCAAGATCTAAAAGTGCTTTGTAAGATCAACAGCAATAAGCTTAGCTCAAAAATGACTGAATAATACAACACACTGCTTATGCCAGAGTTCATTGCTCTTCACATACCTATATGCTTCACAAATGCTGAAAAATAAAATATGTCCTTTAGCCAAATTACATGCTTTGAGGTTGAGGAATATCAGCCAAAAGCCTAGTATTTTAACAAAGATTAGCAGCATAGTTGTTGTAAAAAAAAAATTAAAACACACTGGGCTGAGATACAACTCTCCAGACATGTGACTTCTAATAAAGCATGTTATCCACGCACTGCTAGACAGCAGATGTTTCAGTTGACATTTGAACTAGGAAAACAACATTGATGGATGTTTGTTATTTTAAACTCCTACCAGGCACCCCAAGCTACAAAAAAGGAGCAATGTGGTATTTTTCATATTTATGCAATTTGTTAATCTGTCTGTTACTTCAGAAACAGGTAACTCATCAAAACAGTCCAAAGAAAGTGGAAAACAAAGCATAAAAAGCAAACTTGCAGCAATTTACTAACACTGTGTGAAGGTGCCTGAAAAGATTCATTCCATCAAGAGGCTGTTTGAAGCCTTGTTAATTGCTTTATCTCTTAATCTCAAAGTATGACGTTTTAACTCTTCAATGCAAGGAAGGATGCCTGGTCAATATAGGTAGCAGCACCCACAGGAAGGTGCTAGCCTTCAAGCCAGGCCATTAGAAATACAGAAAGACTAAAACAAAACACATGGAAAGTCCGAAGAGAAAGTCCTCCTCCCTCCACCCAGCAGGAGCAACCTTTTCCAAAAAGGTGCTAATGAGTCATAAAAGATGAGCTGGGAACACATGGGAACAGTGTGTTACATGTTCCAACAGGCAAACATACAACCAACACTTCCATGTTCTGAATCCTGTTACTTCCTAACTGATAAAAAGAGCAAAGGAAAGCAGCACTGAACAGAGGCTGGGTGGGAAAGTTTGTAAAAGCCAAACCAAGGAACATCTCAATTTAAAAAAAAAACAAAAACAAAAAACCAAAACAAAACACAGCCACAAAACGAAACCTGCTGGCTTCAAAATCTCTATACCAATAACAAAAATGGTATAAAGCTACAAGAACATTTCAATTTGCAGAGTCAAAGGTCACCATTGAGAAGAAATACAAACACAGAAATAACACTAACATAGGTATCTCTCCCAATTTCCTATTTTAATTAGGTACAACCAAAAGCCAGTTGCCATTAGTCAAATGGTGCATGGTTTTGGTTGCCTTCATGGCTTCTACTGCTGCACATGCAGAGCCACCAAGGCTCAGCTCTGAAGAAATTAAAGCATATCAGAAACAGAAAAAAAAATTAGACAAAAATTCAAAAGTACCAGCATGCAAAAAGTTCACTGGCATAACTGACAGAGGCAGATGCAGCAACATGAGAACACTTTCAAAACACGAGGAAGAAAAAAAAGGAAGCTTTGAGTAAGGAAAAAAATGTCTTTTTCCAGCTGCAGTACTTTTGATCCAAAGGGGTCTGAGACAATAAAACAAATATTCATTTTTCTTCACCCTGGAAATCTGGAGTTCAAACGAAATGCAAACAGAGCTGAAATGGCACTTTGCACTTCTTTTACAACCTTCTTTCTTTAGAGAGGGTAGCAGACATGCTGTTGTTAAGTAGGCAGGTATAATCCTTATTTCACAGCAGAAACATGCTGCGACTTGTCTTACTAAGAACTAAGTCTAGAACAAAGGCAGGTACAGATCTCAGACCTTGTGATTTCTACTCTTAGACTGTCACCACAAGGCTACCTCTACTTACCATAAATATGGCTGTTACCTGTGGAATCCCCCCAAAATTGTTGTTCTGAGATAACACCTAACTTTACCTCTAGTCAAAGATTCAAGGAACTGAAAAAGACTTCCCAAGGCGGATATTCCATCATTTGTAGGACACGTGTAGTCAGGAAACATGAAGAGTCTTAACAGAAAAGCTTTAGCAAACTACAGTCCACTGTTTCCCCAATAAAAAGCAAGGAAGAATCACCCCTAACTGGTATCAAAAGGATAACCACTGCAGGAACAGGTAATGTTGCACTGCTGACATGCACGATTAACACTACATCGCTCATTCTCCCTGTTCTGTGGTACTTTAACAACCCTGTGACTTGTTTGGGCTTTTTGAAGGCAGCTTTTGATAGAAGTCATAAACAAAGGCTAATTTCATATGCTTATGTTTATAATCACATATATAAACATGTTAAGCTTAAATGCTCACCCCGAAAGATTATTTATCATGCATTCTCATTTGTGTGAATGCTTACTGAGAAGCATACTGGAGTACAGACATCCTGTATACTTGGACATACAAGAAAACCAGTAGTGTGGTAATAAAAAGACGAGGTCACAGCAGCAAGGCTAAAATCCAGGCACAGCCTTTCAACTGTAAAGGTGAAGGAGTAGGTTCAAATCCTGGCTTAAGATAGTCAAAGTCATTTTTACAACCTTAAAAGGGAAATACGCAACTTCTTGCCTGTCCCCAGACAATTAGGTGGTCAGTAAAAGGCAGACTCTTTTGATTCTTTTGTACCCTACCTTGGAATAAAATGAAAAAACTAAGCCTGGCAGCATGAGCTCAAGTACTCTTCTGGCACACTGCAAAGGCAATCAATAGCTCTGAGAACACCTGTTATTCAGATGCACTAAAGAGTAGCAAGCCTCTGAGGCTCCCTGGCTTTTTACTTCCAGCTCAAGAGCTTTAGGATAAACATGGTTTACCCAATAGTATATTTTAAATGATTCTAAGCATATGTATTTTTTTCTGAAAGCATAAAAAGTCTGTGCCTGCAGATGATGAATGAATTCTGTATGGCCTAAGGAGACGGCCTTTGCATATTTCTTTGGTACAGTTACAGCACATGTAGCAGAACTTTGCTATTTATCCCAGTCCAGGAAGGACCTCAGCGTGAATGCCTCTGCAAGGGCCAGCACTCCAGCACGTACATTGGTTCTGTGCTGCAACTTGATATCCACAATATCACCAACTGAAACAACCGAATTAATCTTATAGAAAGGTAGAATACCAGCAAATGAGAAATACACACTTTGGAAGTAACAGTTTTCTCCTGTTCACCAACAAGGCTTCTTTCAAAAAGTCAAAGTCATTCACCATACCAAGTCCAGTATTCCCAGTTGACAGAGTAACCCATTGTTGGTAGGACTGAATTAGTTACTAGTCATTACTTTTCTTGGGTAGCCCCACCTCTCTGAATATACTGAGTATTTTACAGACTGGCATTTTGAAAACTAGACAATTTAAAGTAGTCAGATGCTAAGGTGCAATAAGAGGAACTCAGCTAGGCTGATGTAACAGATCAACTGCTGCCGAAACCAGGTCCTGTACTCCCTCCTCCTCTTAGCATTCCCCTTTCTAGCCACACATTTCTGATGCTTTCCTTGTATCTGCTCTGATACTCATGTGACCCTTCAGTGAGTCAATTCACTGGCAGAAAGCTAATCTACCCAGAACAAGCCTTCTGCAAGTTGGTAACCTCAATCAGCTTACCAAGGGATCAGACAAGTATCAGAACAAGCAAGGGAGGAAAAAGAAGCAGGACTACTCCCAGCAGCAACAAAATGCTAATTTGGCTCTTCAAATCTGATCTTTAATCTCTCATGAACATCAGAGAGCAGAATGTAACTTTCATAATGAGTTAAGTTATTAATGTATTTTGTTACCTAAGAGGATTCCATCCCATATCAGAACTTAGCTAGAGATTCTTACAATGTCTTAGTTTTTCTGCAACTGTATTGGTTCTGTCAATGTAAGAGTAAGGCCATATATTTGCTATCTGCAATCCTTACTCATATTAAGCAGTAATTTTTTTCTGCAAGTAGCACCAGTGAATCTGATAGACCTGTCTTCAGAACATGGTATCTTTTTATGGAAAGGTAGTAGAATCTGGTCTCACTATAAAAGGTGGATTCAACAATCATCTCTAATACAACTGCTATTTAATCTTCTCCAAGTCACAGAATCGTAGAATCATAGTGTCTTCATACAGAGAATGCACAGAAGGCAGAGCTGATGGGTAATCTCTAGCTAGTCTGAGTGCCAATTTTCTTACAGTATCTGTAACTTAATTATAATTAATTTATCTTCAGGATAAACTAATTTATCATTGTTCGTCATGGTTCATGTTGCCTCGTCACTCAGTTTGGTTAACAACACATTATTTAAATTAATACCCTGATTTGCTGCATACTCTCATCAACATCACTTTTCCCATGAGAAATGGATTTGCCTTTCTACTTGTACCTTAAGAACAATGAGCTATGAAGTAACCCTTGCCAACTAACGTTTATGCTTATGTATGCAAAACACAACTCCTATTAATTAAAAAAGTTATCAATGATGCAGTGTGATTTGAAAGAGTCTTTCTCATGCTACTATTTAATTCCAGGGAAAGGAAAAAAATATACCAAAAAGGTGTATTGTTATTCAGAGAGAACTTGCATGGTTATACATTGCATAACGAGATCAGACTATGCCAAAATATTATACTCACAAGCATAAACATTATGACAGTCTTAGTTTTGTTATATTAAAAATGCCCCTTTTTTGTGACCTAGACTCCCTGATTTCTGAACAGAAGTGTACTCAATTTCCTGAACCTTCCCTCCAAAACTTCAAAGAAAACCAGACAAAGTTTCACAAGCTGGAAGTCTCTTTCTGAACTCGAAACACCTCCCATTTTCAGGGGGGCTCGATACAGCATGTTAGCCCTGCTCCCTGGATGTGGGTGCCACCAGAGGGTCCCGCGAGCACACGCATCAAAGCAAAAGACTAAGTGGTGGGGCAAAAAACTTTTAAGCCTTTAAAAGGTTCATTTCAAATATAAGGAAAGATACTCACAGTAACACCTACTGCTTTTGAGCATCACTACACACTCCAGTACCCCAGTGAGTTTTGTACAGTCAGTAGCAAGGTTTTCACACTGGAAGCCTGAGACAAGAGCTACAGGCACTCTCAGTTGTTACACATGAAGCTCTTGAGCTGCTCCTTACTACACAAATTACATGCATACAGTTCCAAAGGGGTACATCATTCTTCACTAGAGACAGCATCAACAGAAGGTTATCAATATCATTAACACTCCAAGAATAACAGTTTGGACTTGAGTTCCTAAGAGGACATTCAGAGCAACCAAAAGGGGGTAAACCAACGGACAAAATACTGAGTCCATTCTTTCACCAAGATAAAGAAATGATGTTGCTAGCAGGAAAAAAACCCCAAACACTAAAATTTCAGGATCAATGTGATCTTCAGTTTGAAAACAAAACAAACCAAAACAAACACAAACAAAAACAAAAACCAAACCAACCAAACAAAAAACATTCAAGCAGATGCAGTTCTCAGTAAAGCAATCCTTTGTGTTAGGAGACCATCAAACTACTATTTATTTAACCTAGAGACTGTTCTGGAAGTAGGACTCAATTTAACAAGCTCAAAGCTGCCACCTTGTTACAGGAATACACAGGCATCCCCCACGCTTTTGCCGTAGCCTGCCTTTTAAAATAAGCATCATTTTATTCAGCAAAGGAGGAGCTCTGCTCTTCTTTCTCCAAGAACCCTGTGAAATACTGTACAATGAAGTATGAGCTGCAGCAGAGATCTGAAAATTGAAGCCGTCAACTTTCCATGGTCTTGTACAAATACATCTTACTGAGACGCAACATCGGGAGCTAACAGACTGACTGCCTGCTGATGGCAGGAAATTTGGAGCCAGGTCTCCCAGGTTTCATTTTAGGCAGCTTTTGATTTGCTATGTGATATTAGGCAAGTCACTTCCCATTATTTATTTATAAGTTATATCTAATTATCTAGAAGGCCTAATTAGCTCATCTGGAAAGTGATTTGAAATGCACAGATGAAAGATAGTGTGTATTTCTCAACTCTTGTCATCTGTGCCAATAAAATACTTATTTCACAACAATTAGATCTAATTGTATTTTTGACAGCTGCTGTCTCATCCCTAGAAATTCCAGCTCTGGAAGTCACAAATAGAAAGACTCATCGGGATGTAATGTTAATGAAGTGGTATGTGAAACATCTATAGATAAGGTTAATATTCTAAAGGCCTTTTTTGCAATCACTCAGCATGCAGTGAAACTTTTTCCCCAGTTGTGTTTCCACCCAAATGGAAACTTCAGAGAATTATTTTTAAACTGTCTCCCATCTCTGTCACAGTATAAGCATTTCCAGCACTTTTTAGGCTTGTCTGAGAAAAAAATTGGCCTAAGAAACTAAATCTAATCTTAAGACTGACTAAAATATTATAGAAAGCTTTAGTAATTGTCTTATTACATCATGTAGAATCCCTACATTCACTTTCTGAATATTGGCAAAACATTAATAGGACCCTCAGACCAGACAAAGGAAGCTTGACCTTGAGACAGTGACTGGGCGAGATGGGATGAACTAAAAAGGAGACAGAGTAGGCAGCATGACGTGCTGTGGGGGTTACACATCCCCTGCTGCAACTCGTGAGCCAGCCCAGAGGAGAGATTCCAATAGACCACCAGCAGGAGAAGAGAGGCCCAACTACTCTCTCCCACCAAGTCTAGTGTCCTGTCTCTCTACAGGATGTTTCAGCCAAGAATATAAGAAATTATGCAGGAAACAGCTATGGAGTAATCAATTCAGCATGCAAATCTCTTGTTAAAGAAATTAAAGTTGAGAGAACATGTCCTGAAACACATACACCCATCCATTAAGGTTTTCTACATTCTGACTATTTTTAACCAAGTATTTTTTCCTTCTCTGTATGAACTGGGATTTCAAAACAAGCCCAAATTTCAATTTCATTTTGACTACAAGCGTTCTGTGGCCCAAACCACCTCATCTTGTGCCTGTGTACTGCATGCACATTAACCTAATGGGTTCCCAGTCTTAGTCACATTCTACCATCCTACATACTCCTGGAGCCAAAAATTTAAATATAAAACTAAGTATAGACAGCCTACTTGGCAGGACTTTTTTTAAGCCAAATTTTATATAACACAAAATATTTAATTAAGACGACAGCACAACTCAATACAGCACGACCAAGACAAATCATATGGTTTACAATTTCCTCTGGATGAGGGCCCAGCCCAACACTTCATTCACTCATTCAGACAAAAGGAAAAGAAAAATCTTGCTTCGGTTTACTCTGTCCTCAGTTGCTGCTGGTAAACAGATCTGCTGTCAGCTTCTTGGAAGATGATCTCCCACAGAATCAGGGAGGTGCTGCTGTTGAACAGGGAGGTGGTGGCTGCTGCTGCAAACACAACTCAAAGTAGGAGAGAAATCCGGCTCCATCAGCAAGTGAAGATCAGGACAAAGGTGGGGGTGAGGCAGGGGAATCTGACTGACTTGATTGCACAAATGACTACAGACACGGTCAAACCAGCTAACCGACTCTGTACCTTTCTTCTCTACACTTGTCCATTCTTCCATTGCTTACACTTCCCATCGTGTTACCCCAGAGAAGAAAAATGAAATTATTTTTTTCTTGTTGGATACAACCCAAGTGGAAAATACATCATTTTTCCCTCCCCTGCTAGACTCCATGGTCTCTCATTCCCTTATTTCACCTCCATCCATGTTTTCTCACCAAGTCACATGCTGGGGAAAATGCTGCTGCTATTCAAATTGTTGGTCCTATTATAGCTTAATAAAGTAAATTTTGGCTCAGAGCACAGGTTTGGCAAGATGAATAATTGTCCTCATTATTATTCCCTCTTTTTAACAAAACAAAAACCCTAAGAACAGCTTTTATAAAAAAAAAACACTGCATGCACACCTGCCCACTACAGCAAAACTTCATGTGTTACATTCCTCATCAGTGATGAGTGACTGGTATTTCTTTCAAACACAGGTATTAAGCAGACAGTACTTCATTCCCTGAATTTCTCAGAAGATGCAGCAGGAACCAGTTACAGCCAAAGAAAATTAAAATTAAATGTGGGAATTTGCATGAAATTTTCTGTACAGAAGGGGCACAGAGTAGGGACAGGAGCATTAAGTGAATGCGAAAAGTTTGGTGCACCTCTGGGGCCCTACTTGCCATTACAACCTCTAAATACCAGAGGCACATCCCCAAATTTACCGAAGTGATGCAAATTCAATAGCCCCTCAACAACATAACAAATAGGAGAAATAAGAAGTTGAAAATACATCTGACATTATACTAATACATTCTGACTCAGGTATAGTCACTATTTAAAGCGATGTGCATGAATAGATGGTGCGTAACTCATTGGGCAGAGGAGACAAGAAGAGAAGGGACAGTCTTCAAAACACTTGGTGCCTCTTAACTGCAGGACCCCGGAACACAATACGTAACACAGTACATAACTCAACATGTCTCGCTAGCGCAGGTAGGGACTATCAGCACTTCTGCCACACTAACATGATGCTCGGCCACCTAAGTAGTCAGGGAACCAATAAGTCCATCAGACCATTCCACGTCCCTTACTGCCACACAATCCTACTAGGAGTAGGATTTTTTCTTTCTTTTATTTTTTCTTTCATACTGTAGAGTATGCCTGAAGGTTACAAACTAATACAAATGTACAAAAAAATCTGGATGCTTTTGTATCTGCTACTTTAACAACACCTAGCATCAAATAGCATTTTCAAGAAAAAACTTCTGTCTTTGTCATCTTATTGGGCACTTGAAATCCTAGCCAAAGGGCAAAAGTAGATTATGGTGTTTCTGTATGATGTGCATGACGTATAAGTAAATTTTAAGCCTGCATTATGAGCAATCCAAACAATGCAGACGTTTGTTTCTGTGTACTAGTCTGAAAGTAAAACCTATTAAAAACTGCTGACGTGTTTCCATTGTCCAACTTGAGAAGAGCGCAAGAAAGTACTATGCAGATAAAATTGTTTTAAATAATTAAAGAATATTTCACGGTTAGTAAGTGGTTACCAGTAGCAAAGGAAAAATAGTATTTTGACAAAAATATATATTTTTACCTGTTATCTTACAATATAACAGGGACACAGACATCTGTGCTTTCAGCTTACAAGTGGCAAACACTGGCTGGATGCCTGGGTGCCTGAAGAGTTGTGGTGAATGGAGTTAATTACAGTTGGTGGCTGGTTACAAGTGGTGTTCCCTAGAGCTCAGCATTGGGGCCAGCTCTGCTTAGTATCTTTATCAATGATCTGGATGAGGGGATCAAGTGCACCCTCAGTAAGTTTGCAGGCAACTCCAAGGTGGGTGGGAGTGTTGATCTGCTTGAGGATAGGATGGTCCTACAGAGGGATCTGGACAGGCTGGATCAATGGGCCCAGGCCAGTGGTCCGAGATTCAACAAAGCCAAGTGCAGGGTCCTGCACTTGGGTCACAACCCCTCCATGCAGCGCTGCAGGCTTGGGGAAGAGTGGCTGGGAAGCTGCCCAGCAGAAAATTACCTGGGGGTGTTGGTCAACAGACAGCTGAATATGAGCCAGCAGCATGCCCAGGTGGCCAAGAAGGCCACCTTATCCTGGCCTGTGTCAGGAATAGTGTGGCCAGCAAGACTAGGGAAGTGATCACCCTCCTGTACTCAGCACTGGTGCAGCTGCATCTCAAATAGTGTGGTCAGTTTTGGGCACCTCACTACAAGACAGACATTGAGGTGCTGGAGCATTCAAAGAGCAACGAGGCTGGTGAAGGGTCTGGAGAACATATCTTATGAGGAGCACTTGAGGGAACTGGAATTGTTTAGCATGGAGAAAAGGAGACTGAGGGGAGACTTGATCGCTCTCTACAACTACCTGAAAAGAGCTTGCAGTGAGGTGGATGCTGAGCTCTTCTCCCAAGTAAGAAGCGATAGGATGAGAAGAAATGGCCTCAAGTTGCACCAAGGGAGGCTTAGATTGTATATTAGACAAAATTTCTTCACTTGAAAGGGTTGCCAAGCATTGGAACAGGCTGGCCAGGGAAGTGGTGGAATCACCAACCCTGGAGGTATTTAAGACACGTAGATATGGTGCTTAGAGACATGGCTTAGTGGTGACTTGGCAGTGCTAGGTTTACAGTTGTACTTCAAGATCTTAAAGGTCTTTTCCAACCTTAAGAATTCTATGATTCTATATACAATGCTGTTTCTGAATCATTATATGCAGTAACAAAACCAGGAAAGTTACTTAAGAAACATGAATGGGTTGTAAATGGTTGTGCATCATTTCTCTCATGGCTATAGCATCCCTTTTGCCTGGGCCAAACACAAGGGAGCCTGTCATTCTTCACTGCTGCAACACCAAACAAAAATATTCCTCTTTCCTGCGTTTTTAATCAGCTCAACTGGAAATAAACTAGTTGTATTGTGATTGCCAAACAGACACTGGTTAAATAATTACACTATAAATTTTTGGTTTTTCCTAAACTTAACAAAACTTTTCAAACAAGTTCTTCCTCCCTTTGTCACTCCACAACATAACTATTTTTAAAAAAGTATACAACTTTTCTACAACTGAAAAAAATGGAAAAAGATCATTGTTTGTCTTCACATTAATATTCAGAGAATTAAAAATTAAAAGGTGCATCACCTGCAAAGCACTTCACTGACATATAATTTGAATTTTAGTTATTTCATTAATTTAACCTCATCTACAGTTAAAACAGAAATAGTTCACTGTGTTCAAATCAGCTGCCATTATTGTGACAAGCAGACTGGGTGGAAGACAACTGATTACGTTTTCTCTTTTTATAGTTGATTCTGCAACAGCTTAGTACCTCCGCCATGATGTCAAGCTGCCCTGCCTGCGGGTATTACTGTCACTGGAAAGTTTTCTCCTATCAGAGGAATTTTGTATGACAGACTTCTTACCGGCTCCTTCACCATCACATTTCTACACTACAACATGGAATGACAAAGCCAGCTGCTACAATAACAGAGTAAACTGAAACTTTTTCCAACAGCCCTCCTGTGGCTCTTAAACACAGCAGGCAGCAGCTCAGTGAGGACCCAGGAAGCACAGGAAGACATTTTTGCACAGTCCCATCAAACCACACTGCTAGTGCTTCTCAGCCATCTGAAAACACACATTAAGGTTACTGAGGCAAGGTGAACACAAGGCACAAAGTACTGAAGAAGCAATATTTAAAAAAGCAGCAATGCTGTATCAGAACTTCACCCTATGGTACTACACTGTCCACAAAGTTTCTTTGGTATTTATGGAACATTTATATTACATATACAAAATTAATGCACAAGAAGGAGGCTGGTCAAGACATCAAGTCTAGTCTCCTGCTACCAGAACTGCAACAAAATATAGTACTTTCTTCAAGCTGGCCAAAGCCCATTTAAAAGCTGTTCAAATTCTTGTCCTCTTCACTACCATGAGTGGATTTACAACTATGCTGAAAACTGATGACACAACTAATTCTAATTTCCACAATAAGCCTAAGTTACTTTTCAACTTAGCTGGGGTTTTTTTTTTTGTACTGTCAGGAGTTCAGCTTATACTTCACCCCTCCTGCACAGGGAAAACCCCTGTATTCCTAACCCTTCATATCTTTAACCTGGTACAGTAAACAAGCAAAGGTCTTTCAGTCTCCTCTCAAAAGAGAGGCTTGGTGTATCTCACAACAGTTGTAGCTCTTTAATTTCTTCTTGATATCTTTTTAACGTGCTGTCGTTTTCCCACAAAGTTCTACACAAGGTCTCAAGAGCACCTTATGAGATGGCATTCAGACTTCCCTTTACCTGTAGATGTACCTCTTCTAAAAATCACATTTTCATTTTACCCATGGACATCTCACTCCCCTTCAAGACACTAGCCTGCAACACTGTTTTCCCTGTTTCCAAATGATGACCTACCACCACTTTACAAAATAAAACTTCTGTTATTAGGACTTAAGTGTGTGACCTTGCACTCTTTACTGCACTGTTCAATGACATTTTGAGCCAGTCTTCATGGGCATTCAGCTCCTTCAGCACACTTCACTCCCCTATATGGATGTCTGATGATACGAAAGGAAGAACTTCCATGCTATTGAATCCTTAAGCGACTCCAAGCGTACCTTGGATAGACCTGCTTTTTTATGATATATTTGAAATGTCTGCGTTTTAGTTTGTAGGAGGTAAGAAGCTGAATATTTTTTAAAAAGAAAAAAAATAACCTATCTAGCATAATTTCCCATAGAATCATTTATTAAGACATATTTTAGAGTGCAAAGACCAAGACCAGCTTGAAGTATGTTTGGCATTTTACATTTCTCAGATTGAAAAACACAAGACTCCTAGATGTTATGTCCCTAGTCCTTCAAGTACTTGTTCAGATATTTAACTTTAAGCATGTGAGCAGTGCAGGAATTAAAACACCTGCAGAAGTGTTTGCTGGATCTAAGCCTAAAGCAGAAAACTAGGCTTTAAGATTCCTGGGGTTTTACTCCTGGCTCTTATTAAGAGCTCCCTTTGCAACATTTTGTACTGGACTTGGTTATATTTCTCCCATCTGTAAACAAGGAGTATAATCAATCTATCACAGAGGGACATTTTAAAGCTTAATTGAATTGTATTAAAGTGCTTTGAAATCTTTAGATGAAAGGTGCTACATAAGAGCGAACCAGCATTATTGCTATTTTCATTTCTCTAGCAGATCTTAATAGTAAATATTCCTTTCACTCTCATGCCCTGTATATACTAGAGATCTGTCTCAGCAAGAACCATATATTGCTACAGGCTGGGCTCAGGAGATGCTAAAATACTTAGCCAGTACAGACAGACTTCACTGTACATGAACTGTTACTTTTTTAAATTAATCCTATCCACAGATGAGCTAACCTAGAGCAATCTGTAACACGATTAAGTTCTCTTGTCTACCTTAACTTGGAAAGCTACATTAGCACCTTCTGGACATTAATAATAAACATATTTGATGATTTCATTCATAGTCAGAGTTGTGACCAGCACTGACCAAATTTGTTCTCTCTAAAAGCTGCCTCAGAAGAAGCCCCTGATCTTTACCAAGAAGCATCCAAACAGTATTTTGACATTCACTGTTCATGCATATTGTTATATAGCTTTCTAGACAACGACTAAGCACAAGATACCTCTTTCTCCAGTTAAGCTTGCCCAACCTTGCAGCAGAAGCAAGCAGCTGAAAGAGCAAAGCCAAACGCATGAGCAGGAGGTTCACCTCCACTGTACTCTTACACACCGACACACAGGTGACTTGGGCTACAACTGCTGCCCATACACAGGCATCAGCATGGGTTACAAGTGCAGCCTTCATATGTGGTCCATTCTCCAAGGAAAAGACAGCAGGATACAAAGTATCCCACAGATCTAGCCTGTGAACTACCAGCTGGAACACATCAATGCATAAACGCAAGTGTTAAAAGAAAAAAAACAACCTACCCCTCAAAATGCCAAAATAAAAAAAAAAAAGATGACAAGTTTTTAAAAAAGAATAAGGGTCCTGTACCCAAAACAAGTAACAGCTTGCATCAAATCATTTCATCACAATAAATCTATGGCAAAAAATACAACTGATTTTTTAACCACTGTGAATGAAAACAAGATGCAACAATTTCCTAGAGTCACTAACATCAAAAGGACTCTTTTATGGTCTCTCTATATATTTGATCAATATTCCTACATTAATTGGAAAGGCTCCAGTTATTCCACAGGTTTTTTCTGGAGCATCATCATCATTCTGCCAAGGGTTTTAAAGCCAGAACAGGCTATGTTATACTCAGAGTATTTTGCTTGCTTGTTTGCTTAAGAACTTTGAGGACCTGTTGAATCTTCTCTCATGGTTAGGGCCATCCTAAGCTGGCCATTTTAAGCTGGCCATCCACTTTCCCCACATTTGTAAGAAGTTTTTTTTTAAATTTTCTGTCGAGTTTAGCTGAAACTGGCCAGAAGTTCAAAGGCAGTGTTGCACGCGTACTTACAAGCACATGCACGTGATTCTGTGCCTTTGATTACAGGAACACAAGTTCAAACTACGAAGTTGAAGTCTGGGGAATGTAGCTCTTGGAAAACAAAAAGGTATCAAAAATAGTGAAAAGCCTTCTACCCATTCCAATGCTTACCTATGTTTTTCACCTTTAGAAACTTAATATACAACTTTCAGTCCATTTACCATCATCCGCTTCTAACAATAAAAGTACACAGCACCAGTAAGTGGGATAGATCAATCTACCAAATAACCCCTAGAGTCTGGTATGAGCAAGCTAGTCATGAAATCAAACCCATTTTGCAAACAGACCTCTCTCTACAGATCTCTCTCTCATGTGGTTGGGTTCCCATTCTCATTTTCTGGTTAGCTCTCGGTATTGGCAGGAAGAGAACATGTCCATTCCAGTTTTCAAAATCTTGTGCACACTCCTAAGGCAGTGTATTCAAAATGCTTTGATAACACTTGCAAGCCTAAAGAGATTAAATTCACTGTTCAGATGTTATGCATTTTTTGGAGTATTATTGACTGGTTGATTTAGGGAATTATGTTTACAGACATTACAGCAAATTCATTCCCAGGAAACATGCCAAAACACTAGTCATCTCCCAAAGCGTAAGCCCCCATCAGTTGCAGGGTGCGATTAAACATTTGGAGAACGCTGCCTGCCATTCAGACCACATCTCCAAGATCAGCCAGTCATTCTTCACATTCATAGATATGAAAGCACTGCTGCATATTGAGAGCTTGGCTTTTGTCACAGTTTAAAAAAAATTAAATCCACAATCAAAATACTAGAGCAGTTAATCCCTGGAAGGCCTTGCGATCACATTCCTTGACATGTTTGATAAATATAGAAATAGTGAAAACATTCTGACTTGTTAAACTTGCAATCTAACACATTTCTTGGCTCCAGCATGCACAGACTGCTGACTTGGCACACCCAGAGGACCTTTGCTCACCTTTCTCAATAGACCCATGCTGATACGTCTGAGTTTCCCCAAGAGCAGAACAAAGTCAGGCTTATTAAAATGTTTACTCAAGTCTTAAAGTAGAGCAGATCTCTCATGAAAATAGATGTCAGAAAGAGAAAAATCTGTACAGGCACATGTATACAACTATAGACAATAAAAGAAATTAAACAGAAATTTGAATGACACTCATTCTTTAAAAGCAGGCTAGACTAAAATTTCTTTAGGTTTTATGGAACATCAACCTCTAAAGAATATCACCGCCTCATGCACGCTGATGAAAGAGATTGTGTTAACAGAAAGAAGCCAACTGCATAGAATTTAACTCTGTTATCCTTTTTACCGTACTGTATAATTCACTAGACATGGGTCCATATGAGAATGAACAAAGCATGTGTCCAGGTAGCTTAGTGTGTTACATCCAATTGCTTTTGCATAAATATGCATTAATATATTTATCAGTTTTTAGAATATTACAGTATGCATGAGCTCTACAGTATCTTTTACTTTGCCCCACCCAATTTACTTTTTTATACTCAGCACAATAGATTGCTTCAGCTGCAAGAATAAGAGATAGCTATATAAAAGGTGTGGGAGAAAAAACTCCAATGCCTACATACTAATGAGTAGTAATTATTTTGAAAAAAGAAAAAAAACAACCACAGATTAATGCAAGTTCTGCAAACTAAACTGTTTTCCACAATAAGTGTCAAGATGGTTGGTTGTGTCAGCCTAGCTTTCAGCTGTCCTATTTGGAAAGCAATACACACTTTTGACACAGATTATGTGCTTTTGAAAGGTATGACACGTTCACAGCACTTCAAAATAGAAAATTGTTTCCGTGAGACAACATAATGTTAAAGGATTATACACAATCTAGTCACTTTTCCAGTCAATGAAAAATATTCTTTTTACAAACTGAATTTGCACAGCTGTGTGTTCTCATTTACAAAATAAGAAAACCCAGTCTGTACATCACAGATTTCAGACATCTGTCAATTATTATAGCTGAGATTGTGTGAGTTTATAAAGTATAACATATTTATATTATAACTTAAATTTACAGTCTGAATTATGTCCTTAGACAAGTGGCAGTGGGGTCTGAAACTAGCCAAACTATTTTAGTCATCTCCTCAAGATACCCCAAATTTACCCTACCATTCACCCTTGCTCTCCTAGTAGTACAAATTTCCTTCTTGTTCAGCATCTTTAGATTAAATAAAAGGAAATTACAAAAGTATAGAACTTATCTTAAGTATTAATGTAGATATGCCAATTGTTAGCAATGTGATATTGACATGCAATTTTGTATTAAAATAGTAATTTATATTAGAAAATATTCCCAACAGAAATTAAAGAGGATTAAGTACTTTTTCAAATGCTCCACAGTATTTCTGGAAAATATTTGTTTCTAATTATAAATTTTCAAGGATAACCGAAACTACAAAACAAGAAACAAGCAAGCCAAAACCGCCTACAGGATTACTTAAACTGATAAGGTTTTTTACATATAAAAGCATGAATAAGCGAGACTGAATAATGCACCATAGTTTGATAACATTACATTCACAGGAAAACATTTAAAATACATTTGCAATAGGAGCAAGAGAAGGACTTCAAAGTTCAAGTTTATTCTAGTTACTAATAGTGTGCAATATAGTCACAATCACTCCTGTGAACATTATGAATAGAAGGGTGCCTTTGTTATTTTCAACTTAAATGCGTGGGTTTAATTTTGCGACCTTTTATACAATAGCAGAGAGAGGCATAACAAAGCAAAGTTAAAGGAATTTGACTACACAGAAAACTGAAACAGGTCAGTTATTTTCATGACTCAAGCCAAATTAAAAGCTAGATGAAACAAAGGCAGACATGGTTGTATTATTAAAAATGTGTTTTACCCCGCTAAACCACACAGCCACACTGGAGACAATCCCTATTGGGCAAAAACTCCAATCTGTAAACGTAAAAAAACAGTAGAAAGGGAAGAGAAGAAAAAAACAGGAAAGGAGGGACAACAAGATGAGGCAGTAAGATGGAGATAACCTGATGGGCAATAACATTTGAAGATACTCAATATAATATATTCTTGTTTGCTCAAGCATCACTGAAGCAACTCAAAACTGAGACACCTAAAATCAGAGGTAATTCTTTGTATTTAAAATCCAGAATGCTCTTCGAGATAGACATAACAAACTTCAGAAACAGTCTGTAATTACACTTCTATGACAATCATCTATATAAAACTGCATCATCCAAATAGTTGTTTTGTGGAAAAAATGAGAACGAATGTAATCAAAACCAATGGTCATCATTTTCATGAAAGTGTTCAATCAAATCTAACAAAAATACCTATCTACAGATACCTCAAGATCTTCCTTTCCATATGAAAATGTACAGAGAATGAAAAGATAAGAGATGTTCATACATTCAACAACAAACAAATTCCCACTCTAATTCTATGTTGGGGTGATAGCGTCCAAGCAGGTGAGCAGGAGCATAAACCAAAATAACTTCCCTCTGATTTCAGCCTATTGCTGGCTCCTGTGAGCTTTCTGCAGTTCTGAGCACCAGCAGCGAGCAGCACACACCAAGTTCTTGCCCTTTCCAAGCACTGTTCTATTACAGTAACACAATTTTGCACTGCAAACCTATTATGAACACACTTTCTAAGAGTGTGTTACGTGGTGACTGGCTATGATCACAATTTATGAGTTCTGACTCCTTGTAACAACTTATATTCTGTCAAGAAAGATTATCTGTTTCAAAAGATGGAAACTACATCTGCTCTCCTCCTTTTTTTACATCTGTGATTTATATTATTTAGGAAAAAAATACTAGATTTAATTAAAAATTTTAAAATGTGACCCGAAGATTTGTTTTATATTACTCCCATGAGTTCCTTAGATAATTTTGTACTTGTTTACACTGCATTTTTACCAAGCTTACGATATGTCAGATCCAGTGCTAGGACTACATTAAAAAGATCACACAAGGTTTTCAGTAGAACTTTTTTTTTTAATCAAGAGACAATTCAGTCACCTAACATTCCTGAAGATTAATTTGTACATATAAAGGATCTGGTTCAAAAGAGGCAATTTTAATTAAAGCTATTCAACCTTACCCTCCCTCTCTCCACATTGCCCAAGAGAACCATCTTTACAGAGTATAAGAAACAAGAGTGTTCAGATTATACAGCGAAATATATTTTTACTTGTTTTCTGATCTCGGGAAGCTATCAATGAAGATGCCAACTATTGCTGACTGTAACAGGCTTGGTTGACAGAACTGTGTGGTATTAAGCTTGAGAGACACCCACATGCTACAAAGCAGCTTGTAACATTGAGAGACCCAACTTTAAAAGCAGATTTATACTGTCTCCCTTGACATTCACTCAGAGTGACAAGAACCTGCTACAGAGAATAAAATTTAAAAAAACCAAAAAACAAAAAACACAAACCACAACCTGGTCTGGTTTATAGATTATAAGAGAGTCAACATTGTATTTGTATAATTTTGCATCATTACTGATACAAATTTTAGGACAGCCTAAGTAGTCACTGAAACATAGACAACATCAGAAGGCAAGCCACGGATTACAAGTAAACCCAGGAGAGCAACTACTAGATTTTAAATATTGATCAAAGCACACCTGTCTACAAAGTAGAAAGTAAGAAGAATATGCACATTGTGAGGCTTTTACAATTATGACTAATAAATCTGCCAGTTCAATTTGGAAAAAGATCAAGCAGTAATGTAAACTTTAAGTAGGTTGCACAGGGACAAGTAAAAACAGGGTAAATTTGCCCTAAAGTTGGTGATAGGTGGTGCATAAGGCCAACACAAGTGCAACATGTTCCATGTCACTGGGGAGAAAAACGAATGCAAGTTTTGAATTAACGGATAAAAACCTGGTCATTGCTACATTCCTAGGAGAATTACATTCTAGATATGGAACCAGATTCCAGTGAATCTGATTATACTTGAATACTAACAAAAAGATATACGAACAAATATTCACCTATGCACACCACATGATTACAAAGGCAATCCATATGCCAACCAGCAGGGCATAAGTAAATGCAAACACAAATAAAAGCCTCAGAGAAGAGAATAAACATTGCAAAACAGCATAATTAAGTAAAAATAAACATGGAGGGAATAAAGAGGTAAAGTTTAAAAAAGCAGACATAAAAAAACTCAAGACCCATACCCATAATACGTCACCTATATAAACATAGAAAACAGACAGAACTCAAGCAAAGATATAGGGCACCATAACAGACCCAAGTATTTTACATTTATATTACAAAAAACAGAATAATACATTATGAATGCAGATACACATATTTCATTTAGAAAGGAAAAACTCTTTTCATGCATGCACTGAAAGATGTTATCCTTAAGCCATTAAGTCACTGAGTATAAAGTATTTATGAATGGTCTATGTGCAAATACAAAAGCAACATATATCTAAGTGAAAAAGAGAATCCAAAGAAAAGTAGAAGGAAAATACAGAGCATGGAAGGACAAGGAAAAGATCAAAAACCTCCAGATAACTGATTCTGAGACTGAGCTATACAGACCTCCCAACAAAGAAAAGCTTTTATTATAAGGAAAGCGCAAACTGTACCGTTCAATTTATACATGCTAGAATCCTTGTCACAAGCAGAAAGACACAACTGGGTACGAATTAATTCATTGCCTTTTTTTCCAGATATGATTATGAAAGGGTTGTTTCTTGACAACAGAGACAAGATGGCTGCAAGAGGACATATTCCCTACAAGGCCTACTTAAATTAGGCTAGACTATTTGTAAGAATCAAGCTAACACAAATACACATGGAGGCTCTGGAGTCGTGTAAAATCTCTGCTTTACCTTGTCTCTCGGAAGTCCCTCTAGAACTTGAGAGCCAATTCTGCAAGTGAAACACACCACCAGAGAGCAAACGTTCAAAAAAGGATGAAGAAGAGCATGGAGGACAAAAATTTAAAGATTTGAAGCCTGTACTGACATCAGGGGTATTAACATTAACCCAGCAAAGGGGGCTATGTTTTCTATACAGGCTTCAAATGAAGCACCAAAAGCTGTTCAGATACAAAGTTAGACTGAGTTGCAATGTGAAACATTTCCTAGAGAGCCCTTAGACCCACTGAAAAAGTGTACATTTAAGTAAAAAATACAATAATGTAAACGAGGGTCTAAATACATGGGTATTTTTCTCTTTATCTATGAATGTAACTTCAAAGCATAAACAGATCATAAGCACCATCAACAACGTCCAGAACACAGCCCACAATGCCATCACCAAGGAAACAATTATCAAGAAGTACACCTAGTGAAGACAAAACCCTACGAGTTTGGTGGCTCACATAGAGTACAACTGTATGATTCACATTCCTAACAAAGATATTGGTTGGTTTAGAAGGAGTAGCAGTTTAGAAGAAATTATTCCTATTACTCTGAGGATCTTAACAGATAGTAAACACAGCAATTATAATGCAATAACCAAAGCAATTAGAACTCCCTTTGGTGGCCTGGTAACTTCAGAATCAGTTAAGACAGACAATACAGAGGCAGAACATAGGTGTACACGCAGGAAAAATGTGCAATTTTTGCCTCTGCTGTGATATAGAACATTAAATTTTTCTTCCTTTAGAGCAAAATATGATCTTCCACTGCTTCACATTTCTTCTCTAGAACGAGACAACAGGGAGGGGGGCAAGGAGTGTAACTTGCTAGATAACAAGTGACCTCCTGATGTGTTAAAGCAGAACGAGAGAGAAAAGAGTAGATGAATTGCCCAGTGTTCTGCAAAACAGACTGATGGACAGAAGGCAGCATGTCCCAGGACCTGCAACCTCAGGCAGACTTCCCTCCATGTAGCTCACGCTTCTGTGGTGCAAAGATGCTCAAATAGACTTAACATAACGCTACCCTGTGCGCTCAAAGAAGAACAAGAATACAGATAGTATATGTTCCTGCTTCCTGTGACACTACACAGATTGGTTTTATTGTTAAGTCTATTTATACAGATGATTATGAATTCTTAATGTACTTTGATTACTGCAAGAGCAGCTGGACCACTTCCTTTCTCTTAGCCCTTATCTGCCTTCTTGATTAGCGAGTGGTATATGAAAGCTTGTGAAACAAGTATGGGAGGATCAAACAAAAAGCAATGATTTCCCCTTAGACCACTACATTACATATAACCTGCCAACAGAAGACCAGTTAGTCTCTGACCTGCAGCAGCTGGGAGTAGCTGGATTCCAGATGGCCCAGGAAAGCTGCTTTTGCCTTGTCTTATTTGTACCAACCTGACATGAAAAGAAGTAAAATAAAATAAAAAAAATCAGAACAAGTTTTTTGGGTAGCTCCATGATAGATGACATCTCCAAACACGGAAAATTTCCAGTCATCCAGTACCTGTACAGTGTGGTCCCACCACTCAGTGTATGAGATCAGATCTATCCCTACAGGAATAGCATGACAATTGAAACTTTAATCTACTTCCACTACACTAAAATGTATACATACAGTCTGCATACATACAGCCACTGGCATCTCCTAATAACAAACCATTACAAAATACTCTATCACATCTCCTATTGTGGATCCTCAACTTGCCAAAAGAATTACTTCAGAAAGAAGGATTCAAGTCATACGTACAACTTCGTATGCTAACCTCACTCAAAATATTTTTTTATTTACAAACTTGGCAGATTGGTGAAATTTGGTGTAAGGCTGAGAATGATCTGTAATGTTTTCCCCCCATTATACTGCAAAACCATTCCCAGAACAACTCAGACCTAAAATCTTGAGTTCTTCCCCAAATTCTCTTGTCAAACCGCAAGTAAGCGCAGGAGTTCAGTTGCCACTGCATTTGGCCTTAGCTAATGCGATACCAATATGTGCAGTAAAGGTTATATATCAGGACAAGTTTAGGATAAATAATACAATGCAGACAAATTCAGTAATAAGTTTAGGTCAGCAGCATAGTATACAACTTTTTTCATGTTATTTCAAAGAATTTTAATGAGAAGGGCCTACATTATTTTAATATTACTATCATCTGGGGAAAATCTAGGACAAGAGGTTAACAGTTACAAATTTCAGTACAGGAAGTTCCATCTGAACATGAGGAGGAACTTCTTTCCTTTGAGGGTGGCAGAGCACTGGAACAGGCTGCCCAGAGAGGTGGTGGAGTCTCCGACTCCAGAGACATTCAAAACCCACCTGGACGCCATCCTGTGCAACCTGCTGTAGGTGGACCTGCTCTGGCAGGGGGGTTGGACCAGTTGATCTCCAGAGGTCCCTTCCAACCCCTAACATTCTATGATTCTGTGAAATAAGTAATTTGTAAAAGCCTTCAATAAACCACCTTGTTTGTAAAAAATATTTTGTCTTAGAAGACACGCAGTCCAATTCTCATATATAAGGAAGCAAAATTCTTGCTTTGCGTACACTGCCAGCCTCAGCTTTAAGTTACATTATATGACTGGTGAGATGCTCTCCAAACAATACTGCTTTCATATTGCACAATTATTAGCAAATTTAAAAGCTTCTGCGTTCCGAAACAGGACAAAGTAATAAAAAAGAAACCCAAACAGAAACCTGTTTTAAGAAGCCTCTCATGTTGTTTTTCCCTGAGGTCTGACATGCATAATTAAAAATAAAGTTATTGTGGGATTTTTTTATTTTTTTAATCTGCACTCTGAGGTAATCAGAGTAAGTGATTACCTGTGAAGGTAATCACCTGTGACACAACGTACAAAATGAAAAATTCTTGCGAAGGGACATGCAAAGTTCCATCAGGAGCAGCAATATTTCTAGAGGCAAGAACAACTCTCTCTTTCATTCCCAAGGCAAAGTCACAACTTGCATAGTTTTGCATCTCCATTTCCACCCATGTCATGATGTCTCCCCTCCACCTCCTAAATAAGAGAATCACAAACCATTGCTATGGGGAATCGTGACCATTTTTTAAATCTTCTACAATATCAAGCTTAAGACAAGCACAATGGTCTCAACACCAGGCTTCACAAGCACCAGAGCGCAGAAGAGCCGAAAAAATACAGAACTACTCAGAAGAGATGTCAAGTAGCATATTGATTTCTTCTGAGGTCCTAATTACAGTTTACACTCTGTGCTGCGGAAAGCAGAGACATAGTCACTCAAACTGCATTTCACTAGCATTTTCATCTAAATCAAATTCCCCTGCACCCTCCATTACATTGCTTTGTCCATCTTTGGTTGGTTTAATAGCTGTTGCTACTACCTACAAACCTCATCCTAACAGTAACAGCTTCTAGAAAACACCACTAGGTTACACTTGATGCAACGGGAGGCTGCTAAATAAAGAAACAGTTCTAACCACCTTCTGTCACAAAGTTCATTATATGCACCAAATTTTCAGAAAGGGGGAAGATTACTTTAATTCCTTTTTCTGGCACTCAAGCAAGATCCCAGAATTACAAGCAGCTTTATACCACAAGGCTTCCACTTAGGAAAACACTGTCTCAGTGACAACATGTATTGGGATTTTTCATCTGTAAGTTATTATAGGTGCGGGTGTCATCCTCCTTTACTATCTAGCACTTCCGGTTATAATTAATTTTAATTACATAATTAATATAATTAATGTTCTACAATAATATAGAACATTATTGAACTCGACCTATTTTGTTTTAATTTTCCAGGATCAAGCTTAAATCAAAGCTATAAAAAGACAATTACACATGTGTGCAGGATGGCTGTCAACAAGAAATTATTAATTTTATTTTCATTCTGAAGCTTGCAATCCAAGCCCTCACTACACACTGCTAAAGTTCTGTTCTGAACACCACATTCCTCTTTTCTTTAGCATCTGAAACTTAAGTGCTTCAGAGCTGCTTTGCCTTCAGAATACCTCTGTTCTGAGAAACAGCTTCATCCCATTTACAGATAAAGAATGGAGCCACAGATAGATTAATATAAAGAGTTTTGGGTGCTTGTTTTGAGCAACTCAGGACTTGATTTAGTTTAATATGGCAAGCTGTAACATTTAATTTTAAAAACAACAGCCTCTACTGAATGTAGTTGTAGAAGCAAGCACTTCGTTTTTAATCTCACATAATAAGCATCCAAAAAATGAGATGTAGTATTAATCATCAGCTGTGAAAAATCTGCTTATGATTTAGTCATTCTTAAGTATACTTATTTATGTTTATATAATCAAAGACACATCTGATTCTCCAAGGAAGAATTCAGCTGTCTTAATTAGATCTTATTCACTTCAGAAAATCAATTTTTGCAGTCAATGAGGCAATGAATCTTGCAAAGTCTCCTTCACTGCAAACAGACCAATTTCCTGAACAGATTGAGACAGAAATACCACATAAAATACAACAGTGAGATTAGATTATGTTGTAATACCAAAAGGGAAAAATAAAGGTTGCATAGAAAAACTTAATCTCCAATTCTCTAATCCTTGACTTGCCATCATATTACCCTCAATAATGTTTTGATATTTTTAAACACAGTTTTACATTGGTTTTCACATAGTCTCTAGTAAGATGGTTAAAGATTATCCATCATTCTGATTCATTTGAGCTCATGGTCTAGGAATGAATAGCTGACTATCAGGTGAAAAGCTCAATATTCCTCAACCAGAAACTAGAATACTGCTTTCATCTGGGAGCTCTTTTCATAGATTATCTATGGTGCTGTCTATATTTCAATTTTCTCCTTTAAAAAAAACTGTCAATCAACAAATACGGTTTGCACTAGTTAGATTATTCTCACTTAAAAGAGAAAAGCACCTTTTTCCTATCTAAAGTTACCATCTTGTAACAAAATAAAAAGATGTATATACATCTACTGCAAGATACCAGACAAAAACACAAGCAGAAAAATGCAATGTGTTCCTCATGAAGCACATTTGTTTCTTCTGTAATACAGAAGTGTCTTGCTTTCTAATACACCAAATAATAGAAATTCCACCTGTAATTCACAATAAAGAATATTTAAGAACTACATTTGTTTGACATTTAACTCAAAATTTTATTACCTTGGCTCCAGTATAGCTTTGTTCCTTATACATATGGCCATAATTGCTTCAGTTAGTACCAAATACTTCAGAAGATTCTTGACTATGGAATTTTAAGCTTATATATATATAATCACACCTTAAGAATAAGAAAGTTTAAGGCATAAATTTTTTTAAGTTCCATTTGTGCCACTGTACTTCAGAGTTTTGTTCTGCAAGCTGATCCATGAGCTCAAAGCAGCAAAGGCATCAGTTGAATTTACTCACTTATGAGCACCACAAACACACTTCAGGCCATTAAAGCATACTATGAAGCTCCCAACAGCAATTCAAGAAAGGTTTGTGTATTTGTCTTTAAACTCATTTAAAAAAAAGAAAAGAAAAAAGATAGATCAGTACAGACATTTATGCACACGTGAAAAAAAGCTCCCTCAGGACCCGTGAATAAATCTCATCAGGTCCCATAGATTTGTGCACCTTCAGGTCCCTTAGATGATTTTGAACCTCATCATCTCCTACACTGGGCAGTTCTTCATTCTCCCAGTCCCTGCCTTTGCCTTCTGCAATTTGGGTAGTGTGGCAAGAGCACTTGTCAGTGAAGACTACGGCAAAATAAGTCATGGAGTACATCAGCCTTGTCCATATTCCAAGTAACCAGATCTCCTGTTTACTTCCAGAGAGGGCTTACGTTTTCTCTAGTCTTCCTTTTATCACTGACATACCTGTACAACCTTTTCTTGTTGCCCTTGACATCCCTGGCCAGGTTTAGTTCTATTGCAGGGGGACAGCTTTCCTAATCTGATCACTGGTTGCTCAATTTCCCTGCATTCCTCCCAAACTACTTGCCCTTGCTTCCATGCTCTGTGGGCTCCTTTTTCCTGTTTGAGATTGTACAGGGCCTCCTGCTGTTTTTGCCTGGCTTCATCTTAGTTGGGATACATCACTCCTGAACTTGGGGAAGGTGACTCCCCCAAGGTGACTTAGCCAGCTTTCTTGGGCCCTTCTTCCCTCCAGGGTTTTATTCCATGGTACTCTACCAAACAGGTCCCTGAACAGGCCAGAGTCTGCTCTCCTGAAAGGCCAGGATAGTGAGCCTGCTGTGCTCCCTCCTTGCCACCCTAAGAATTTTGAATTCCACCATCTCACAGTCATTACAGCTAAGGCTGCCCTTGAGCTTCACATTCCCTGCCAGCCCCTCCTTGTTGGTGAGAACAAGGTCCAGCATGGCACCTCTCCGCACTGGCTTCTCTATCACTTGGAGAAGGAAGTTATCATCAACATATTCCAGGAACCTCCTGGATTGCTTGTACCCTGCTGTGTTGTCCTTCCAACAGATATTAGGGTGGTTGAAGTCCCCCATGAGGACCAGGGCTTGTGAACATGAGGCTGCTCCTGTCTGTCTATAGAGGGCCTACATCCGCTCCATCTTCCTGGTCAGATGGCCTGTAGCAGACCCCCACTGTAATGTCACCAGTCCCTACCTTCCCTTTAATCCTGACCCATAAACTGTGGCTTGGCTCCTCATCCATCCCCAGGCAGAGCTCCATGCGCTCCAGCTGGTCACTGATGTAGAGGGCAACACCCACTCCTCATCTCCCCTGCCTGTCCTTCCTAAAGAGCCTGTATCCTTCCATTCCAACACTCCAATCATAGCAGCCATCCCACCATGTCTCTGTGATGCCAATCAGATCACAACCCTGCAGGTGTGCACATCTCTAGCTCCATCTTGTTTATACCCCATGCTTGCAGAGAGGCATCTGAGTTGGGCCCCCGGTGAAGCTTACGTACTGGCATGAAGCAGTTTGACACTGTCACTTCGTATTGTGTTTGCTCTCACTGCTAACCTGAGATTCAAATCTTGTGACATTCCCAACTATTTCATCAATGCTGGGTCTGCCGTTGACTCAGTAATTGTTGATGCAATCATATACTCTCCATGCTTTAGTTACCTATCCATAGAATTATTTTATATGAAACAGATTTTTAGATGAACATTTATTTGCAGTGTGCTTTGAGACTCAAAATATCTTGCACTTTCAGAACATTTAAAGTCTTGCTTGACAAGGTCAGGACCCATGCGGTCTTCCTGTCCAAATGAGTGGCAAGTATTATTATCCCTACATTTCACTAAACTCTGTAAAACAAAAATTAGGCCACAGTGCCCTGTAACCTTGTGGTGCCTCTCAGCAGATGATACAAACAAACTTTGCTGTGGTCATGAAAAGATCTGAAAGCTTGTTTGAAAAGAATGTGGTCTTCAAGGGCTAAGAGTATCTCCAGGTGTCTGTATAGATACACATTTGTTTACTGAGATTGAAGACAACTCAAAGTGACTGATAAAACATTTAGCATTTAGAACCTCCACTGTCAAGACTTTGCAGGAAACCTTGTATTATTCTTGGCAAGAAACTGTAGAAACTGGTAAGAAAACAGTCAGGATACCTTCGGATGTCAGTGAACTGGAATTTTTCACGGAACAGTTTCTCTTGTAAATTTGTCTGCACCTAGTTTAATCAACAAAATTTGCAGCTGTTAACAGGTTGTGCTTCCATATGCTACCCCATATAAATATATTTCTTAATCAAGACAGAAGCTGGTTCAGAGACCAATTGTTTTAATTGGACTTGGTACAAAAATAGCATAAATAATGAAGTTAGCCATCAAAAGTAGTACAATCAAGTGTAGGTTACAGGAAAACTGCTTTCCTGTGATTTAAGGCTCTCGGGCAGAGGAGGTTGCTCGGCATACACAGCATAGACAACTGCTGCAGTTTAGGCTTCCTGACCTCAGGAGAAACACACTTCCACCGATTTAGGGCCAAGTAATTGGGGTCATGGTGGGTGGAGCACATTTAAGATAGAACTTGAGGTAATTACTGTAACCTTACTGGAATACACTGCATAGTCACAGTACACAAAACGCCTTTATAAAGGACATTATTTCAGCAAGTTGCTTCAGATTTTTTAGACGCTTCATTTTGTTATTGACATTTCTTACCGCCTGCAAACTCCACCACATCTTTCAAAAAAAAAAGGGGGGGGCGGGGAGGAACTTGCCTGTAAGAATTTCTTAACTTTTTAGGAAGGGAGTTTTGCTGAAGGCCTGCATCATATGTCCAGTTAGTTCCACTTGGTCATTTCAGACTAATTAGATACAGGGGAGGTACATCCCAGCGTACTTTGGGTTATTGTTTGCTTTCTACATTGCATTCATTATTCCACATCAATTAGAATGATGTACAAGATGGTGCAAAAATATTGCAACATCTGGAATTTACCAGAATTTGGAATTAAAAAATGGAGTATTTGATCTATAGGGAAAAATGCTTTCAATGCTTTTTCTGTCAAATCCATGAATAAACACATACAAAAAGGCATCCTCTGATTAGCAAGAATGTTAACATTCTTAACAGGGATTTAAAAAGGTTTCCGATTGACTGTGGCATCTCCAAGCTCTCCACTGGCACTAACTACATCACTCATCTGTGACACCATCAGTCCCTGCGAAACACACAAAGGTTGTAAACACAGGATAGTCTTAGCAACAAGAAGCTTCACCTTTACAGAAAAAAAAAATGTTGTATTAACTCTTTACTTAAAAAAACACAAACAGCTAATAACATGCATTTCAGTAGTACATAGAAGAAAGCCTTGGGCCTACTATATTCTTAATCAGTGCCTAGTGTGGTAAAAACAGTAACTCTCCTACAAACGCCACTTACAGAAAAGGTAAGGGCTGGTGCGAGAGGTAGAATGATACATCTGCATTATCAGGCCATCTCCTATGACCTCTGAGGTCACACCAGAGCAGTGGCAGAACTACAAATGTAGACAAACTCCCAGCCAACAGCCTGATCCATTTAACATTCTCAATGATTGATTATTAGCAATTAAGTAAGTACTACTGGTCAGACAAAGAAAGTAATTTTTTTCAAAAATTCTGACGGTGTTTATTTACAGTTTTTCCTGTAAAGGTAGATTAGAGGGATAGGAAGTCCTGAGAGTCCTGCAATATGTTCTTCTAGACCTGTTTTACTCTTTGTCACTAGCTCTTCAAGTGTCACATCAGCCCATGTTTACGTACATCTGAAGAAAAAGTGCACATCCCAACAATATTTCTGATGAGTTCTTCCTGTCATATGTGACAGGCCAGTCTGACTACGATGATCAGAAGGAAGCAATTCTGTTGCTCTTTCCTGCTCCAAATCTGAACTTAGTGACAAAGGTTTTTAGTGAGAGAATTTATGCAGCCTCCCAAAGCATCCATCACTGACACTGGAACAAGGTAATCACATTACCTTGTAATAACAAGGTAAAATAACAAACATCTGGTACAACTTAAAGAGGAAAATCTGGAGTGGTCTTCGGAGGTCCTCTATAGGTTAAAATAGTTTTGACACACATCCAGACCCTGAATCTAGAATCACCCTGCCTATGATACAACTGTTATCAATCTCTCACCTTTCTAAGCTAATCGTTGATTTAAGATAAAAATAATGATTTTCCCTTCTATTTGTTTTCAATAAGCTATAAGGATAAACATGACAAAATATGGACGGACCATAGGTTGGCTCATCTACAGCTAAACTACAAAACAGTCATTACTTCAAACATGTTTCCTCTAACTCCGACCATTTGCGGTTTTACTTCAGATCATCTATTAGCAGGTACAAGGCCCATTATACATAACCACTAATTTTCTGCTAGCAGGCATAGAATTTGAAAGGGCTAGATCCTCCTTCCAAGGGGGAAGAAGTACAGTGAAAGAGCACATTAAAAGTGAGGCCTAAAATTAAATATTTCATTTATATTTAAATATGCAAGTGCAAAGGAGTATCAAAACAAACAATTCCAAGAAAAAAGCTGCCTTATTTACAAAGTCATCTATGGTAAAAATAGGACACAAGTGCTGTGTAACTACTCACCTATGCATCGTTCCCCCTATACACTTCTGTGACCAGGAATTAAGATACTTTCTATCACAATTACTGTGCTTTGGCATGTTCATCATTATTTATAATGGATGGTTTTCCTCAGAATGGATGGCCCATGAAATTGTACATTCAAACTCGATAATTTAGCTCTGGAGCTGATGGAGTTTAATGCCTTCTTGGTCATTCTCATTCCTGTGAGTATTTTCCCCCTTCTGCACACAACACTCTTGCATGCACACAACAGTAATGTGATAGTCCATCAATACATCTTTTTCCCCAACACGCCACCTGTTTGTCTCCCTAAATTAAAAAAATAAAATTACAAAAGTCTCTTTCAGGAGTAGTTAGTGTTTCTTATTATTCTGTCTCACAAATTTCTCTCCTCCCTCTGTAAAATACAGTAATATAAAAATATGGTAATTGTATGCTACAAAATTACCTCATTTTAAATTTTCACATTACTTGCATACCCTAAGCAAGTGCTGTTGACCACCAGAGTTAAGTCTACTGCCCACTGTGTTTATTTTAAAACAAAAGTGAGTAGTTCAAACATTCAGATTTCAAATGTCCTACCACTAATGATTTTGCACATTGGCCACACCTCTTCCTAGGCCACACTTTATCTTATACAAGCTTACTGACAATTCTGTAACTTTTTGATTTTGTAAGGACACACACTTTCGTTGGAGCTAAGCTTAAACCTGCAGTCCAAGCCTGGCTGTTGCCAGACTTGTAACCATCTAGCTTTCTCTAGTTCAGTTTTCTAGTATGTCTTGTGCCTACTAGGATAAAAGAAAAAGTGAAAAGCAGTAAAGATATGGTTTTGCCTCTACAGTTACCAAGAACACTAGCCTTTCCTCATCGGGAACTCAAATTTACAAGCAACATATCCCAGGAACATAAGATCCCCAGGAGTAGTAGCTTCATATGTTTTGCCCATGCTTGACTGGCATAGCTCTGAACAGGAGGGAGAAATCTTTATATCAAGAGCGCCCGACTAAAGCGCACTGAAAATGAAGCCTTGGTTGGCTTAAACAGTCATGTAACTCAAGAGAAGGAAATCTCAAGTCTTCCTATGACACAATCAAAACTAAACCTCAAGAAGATAAGGGCATTTGAATAAGAAACAACTGGAGAGTTTAAAAACCAAGGGGGGAAAAGAACAACAGGTTTTAGATCATCAGCTATTGTTAACCAAGCAAACTAGAGCAGGCTGCAGAAACTCTTGCAATAAAATTTGAATCTTGAATTAAGTTAAAATGAGCTGGGGAGTGTGGAGAATTGGCTGCCCTTAGGTCATCCATGCATATCAAATCAGATAAGGAACACAAACACTGTCTAGGTGAGAAAAGTCTCCAAGCTTAAACTGTTGATGGACAGGTTTACTCAGAAACAGAAGATACATATACACAACCAGCTATATAATTTGCAATTTCATTTACAAAGAAGCCTCAATGTTGACATCACCACACTGTATTATCAATGTGCCAGGAAAGAAATTAGTACTTACAAAGCCCACTTAAAATGCATAAGGTCTTCCTTTAAATACAGCCAATGTTTATAGAGTACTTTCTTAGTCACTTGAACACATTTTTTCAGAAAAGGTATCAGCAAAAATCTAGAGGAATCCATTTAAATTGTTGATGCAACACTGGTGGCATCATTTATCTTTAAACATTTCTTAAAGAACTGTCAGGAAACTTAAGACAGAATGATCTACCAACTTGTGCAGATAAAACAGTTTTCATCAGAAAACTACCAGTTTCTCAGATGCATAATTTTTTCCTTCCAACTCTTCAAGAAATAAAAATGATATAGGCTTTTCTGCTAAAAACTACAACTTATTAGACAAATGTTCCCTCCCTCCCCTTATTTCAAAATTATCCTATTTTACTGGCACACACAGAGCAATGTTCAATAGCAGTCTCATCAATACCACCATGAAAATGTGAAGCTCATAATTCTGACATAAGCATTCAGGTAAGCATCCTAATTTTTAGGGCTTCTACTCAGACTAGTGAGACTTCTTGGTGCACAAAACTCCTGACAACACATTAACTTTAGAACCACGTAGCTGCTGTTCAAGTAGCAAGAAAGTTTGAAAACTTTTAATATAACCTATAGAGGGACAGTTCTTCAAAGTTGTTATCAGACTGGTTTCCAGAGCAAATTCACAAATAAGTGGCCTCTTCTCAAGTGTTGTCTTTATAGAAAAGTTTTGCTTTTTCAGCCCCTTCCTTACCTTCTGGCTTTTCTCCTCTCATCCTTTCCGTACAAAAACCCCACTGACCAACACTTGCAGTCATTCATTTACATGGAGATAGAGTAAAAAAAAAAAGTTTGCCTGTTTTCTTCATTCTTCCTGATACTGTATTCTGGAAAAAAATACACTTGCTTCATAGTGCTGGGGAGGAGGGAAGGCCCTTTTATAGCAGTATTACATTTAATAAATGCTTTGCAGAAAAAATTCTCCACTCTGGCCTTGCATATGCTCATTTAACAAAGATTCATTTTAAAATCCATTCCTTGGAAGAAGAAACAAGTCTACATACCTGAGAAAAAAGAGCTTTTAGTCTCCTTTTGGTGTCAGTTTAAGCTAGCTGAGGTAATCTTGAGAGCACACTACCAGGATGTACTGCAATTTGTCCTTGATGATGCATCTACAACTCCTTCCACTACCCCAGTGGTAAGAGCTTCCAAACTACTGTTTTAAAATTTACACAAAACTGCATAAGCTACACAGTTTTATTAGAGAAGTGAGGCACTATACAAAGAACAATTCATTAAATTATATACATGTACATATGTGTTTTCTCTAGATCAAGGATGAATCTCCCAAAACACTTGCACCTCTCCAAACTGGAGACAAGCAGGCACTCAAGCACAGTATCATCAATAAGATTCCTTTCCCCAAAGAACCTCTGCAGTACAGCTGTTACCTCAATCTGATGTATTTGTGTCTTTTGCACACAATAAGAACAACTGCAGCAACAGATATGTGTCTCCTACTAACAGCTTTAAAGGACATCACAGATGTGCTGAGTTCATTCAAACCTATGGAGTCAGCAGTTCTGTAACAATGCTATCAGACACAAAATGGCCACATCTCAAAGTGTTGCGACTGAAAAAAAGAGATATTAACACCAAAAAGGACAGGCTTTCATGTTAGTTGCAAGCTTAACCGTGATGGACTACAGGTTTGGAGTTTTTTTGGGGTTTTTGTTTTGTGTTTTTTAAACACAAAAAAGCAAGCAACCACAAGCTTGTCAATACAAAGATGTTAACAGCTGAGCCGGTGACAGCTTAGCAGTAAAACCCAGGCCCCTCTGACACCATTCACTTAATTATTTTCTTTATTGTAAATCTTTAGACTTTAAAACAGCTTGAACTGGGGGGAGCTCCTGTTTTCTGTCATTTGGCAACTCATAACCTGCAGGGCTGTTTCATTTAGAATAAAATGCTAGAGAAGTGATCAACAGTAAATCACTGCACTGTGCACTTAAAAGTCTCATAAAGTGAAGAGTTGGAAAGCAGAGACGATTCACGTAAAAAGAGAGGGGAGGAGATGATTTGCTGCTTATGGCACAGGACTGTAAGTTAATACATCTGGGTTTCATTCCATATATTAAATGGGAATACCACCATGTGCTTCACAGAAGTGAAAGGAGATTTTATTCATGAGCATTTGTAAAACATTTTGAGATCCCAAGATAAAATATTTTATCAAAACAGAAATTATTGTTAGGGTGTTACTTTGCAATATATTTGACAGAGCAAAGCTAAATAAAAATACAACACACTACTCCATTAAGTCAGTGACAACTGGCTAGTATTTTCATACTTCCAATTTAAAAGTCAGGTTACTAAGAAAACAGAAGTGGATATATAAATATCAGCATCTTGATTTTCTGAGCAGAGAACACACAAACTTCAAGTCATGAACTCAGTCTCTTAATTCAACAACTGATCTTCAATATTTAGATTTGAAAATGCCAGTCTTAAAGTGCATACAAAATCAAGACTGACACTCCCAAAGAAATAACATTTTGCAGAAGCAAAACATGTATTTCAGATAGGTATCCCACTAACATACCTAAAACGAAACCTAAAATGCCCAAAGGAAGTCAACTTTGCTTCAGCAAATCAACAAGTTTTCATCTTAATGTAAGCTGGGAAACTTCTGTGGTGTGAACGCTAACCACAAAAAAACTGGTCTGTAACCTACCCAAAACTATTTTAATGACTCAACACTCAAATAGCAAAACACATTCATCTTTCTACCTATCACATCTGTTTTTAAATTAACAGCCTACAAATCAATCCTCCTCCATTTCACTCTTTTGACTTTGGGAGTAGAGTCCTATCCTGACAGTCTTCCTCCAAAGTCCCACACAGCTAAAAATTAAAGCTTGACAGTACAGTAATACTATTAAAACATGAAACTGCCTCGAACATCACATCTCAGTCTGACTGAGCTTAGCTCTCATTTGCACACACTACTACCAGAGAAGCTAGGTATCCTTCCTAACATCCCAGTAAGGTCACGTGTACGGAGCTTCAGTACATGTACTGGGTCTCGCTGTTGCTTGGATGCTGGCTGGGCAGCAGGATGCTGATGAGAGGTGGGGAGTGAATGCCTTTGCACACACACACCCTTCCCCCCANCAAGGAAGTGAGCAGTTTGTGGGTGCTCAGCTGCTCGCCTGGGTCAATCCATGCCAGAATGGCACCAGGAAAAGGCACAGAAGACATTTTATTGGAGAAATACCACATTTTGCTCTCAACTGACCTTACAAGACTAAGAAGTCCTCTTGCTGATTTTGAAGACACTGAATAGCTACTCACATACAAAGACAGACTACTGCCCTCACTGCATGGTTTCCAAGCTGGACCCAAAGCTGGTTCAGCTAACTGGAAACACCAACAGATCACACACCAGGTCCACTAGAACCTGAAGTTCACAGAACAGAAGTCCACATGCAGGGAGAACTTTTAGTTTGCATTGCATACTCACATTAAAAAAAAAGTATTTGTTTCATGCAGAGCTTAACCTGCTTACATTTTCTAAGCAAATTCTTTATAACACTTTTCCTACTTTCCCAGAGAGCTACCAAAGCAGAATGTAAATTTTGAACAATACAGATATCAAAAGGGACTCTAATTATTTCAATGGTAATTTTTCTCTGATACAGCAGTTTAAAAGCTATTCATTTCTGTAACCACTCAAGGTGAAAAAAATCCTGGTTTTCACCTGTTATTTTTAGTAAAACAATGAAGATCTGTTATTTTTGACTGCATCCTGTTACAAAGGTATTCTTTTAAATACTGCAGTTGCAGTCAGTTGGTTTTGGGAAAGCGGCATGGACAATATTCTAGTTTGCACATCAACAGGTAAATCCCTTGATCTGCTTCCTGCAGACAGACTGTTACCAGCAAGGTGAGAGGAAATGAAATTTAGTTGTCTATTCAGAGTCTACAGCACTATGGGGGGAGGAATAAATCCTTTAACTTCTTAAGTGGACACATCTGCCCCCACAATCATCAAAAAACTGGTGAAATACTAGTTTCATTGTGATCAATTAATCAGATTTCATTCAAGTCTGGCATTATATTCTGTGTTCAAGCTATTATAAAGACACAGTTAGGTTTTATGCAAAGACGTCTAAAACCAATCACAGGCTTATAAATGCTGATCAAAACTAAAGATTCAGAAGAAACCAGGAAGGACTTCAAATGATTTGTTGATAGTTGTTTTGAACAGGTATGTGTTCATACTCACATGGAAGAAGAGAGCAGATAGAAATAAATAGAAAAACAAGTTCCAGAGAGAGCCTGAAACTGTTAGAGAAAGAATTTTTGGGTTAAGGATTGACTGACAGTAGCTAAAGAAACTGTCTGATTCTGCTGGCACCGGGACAAGAAAAACTTGGTATACCACTCAAATAAGCAGGTGAACATCAAAAAATGTCTCAGTTTCTCCTCATGTGTGTATCAATCTGCAAGAATATATGTTTTTGTTTAAAAAAACACCAACATTTTTTGTCTGTAAACTTAAAACTAAATTTGCACACTTACTCTAACTCCCTGTTTTAAAAGTATTTAATCTACTCTCAGACAAGGTCAGGCAGTGCTACCTACCTGCAACCTAGAAACTGCTTCTCAAATTAATAGAAATACATGCTTTATAGATCATTATTCTAGTAAGAATACCAATAAGTTGATAAACAACATTTAAATGCATCAGTATTCAAAATGGATGTTGACAACTAGCCAACGCACATTGGAGTAAGACTTAACAGAGAACAGGAAGTCAAGAGTAACCTCCTGGAAAAGTACTGAATTTACTGGGTTAAAGAAGGCAAGTTAAAAGATCTGGAGATATAGTCTGTTGTCCAAATATATCATCCCTGAAATCCTGTAGAGACTTCAAAGGAACTATGCACAGCCACCAAAAAACAGTTTTTTAAAAATTACTTTCTTTTTCCTACACAATTTCTACAGTCTTATTAGTGCTAAATATTTCACTATTCTGGATACTGTTTGGAAAACATCATGTTTCACAAGTATTCTTGTTAATAAAGCAGACAGCTTTGAAATAAAAAGCCTATTATAACACCTTGCTCTTTGTGTATCAGAATTACTTTTACATTGAGATTTTTCTGTAGTCCACAAAACCTAGTGACAAATTAATTCAAGATACCGTTTCCATCCAGACTGAAGTAGATAAACCTAGTAAACAAAATGGAGATGAGGATTTGAGTTTAACATGTGCACCAAGTCCATCCATCACTCCTTTCCTCACCTTTTGCAGACTAAAGGCCCTTTCTTCTTTTTCTAGTACATATTAAGACTTTTGTTCTGCACTAAGCACTAACTTTCCAACATTCCCAGGTCACCACTAGTATTTTGCTTGTAATCTCCTCTCTCTGCATCAATCACTTCTATCTATCAAGAGTCACTCCAGGATTTCTTCAATTTTAGAAATGGACTGATCCAAGTCATCTTCCTCTCCCCACTTCATGGGGCTTTCTTACAGAACACCTGGGGATATAGACAGAAGGCAGGATCCCAAGCTAGAAGACATGAGTGCAATTCAGGAATAGGAACCACATCACACTGTGCTAGACGAAGACCTGGCCTTCTAAGACAGTGTCGCCATCAAGGTTTCAGATCCATTACAATGGGCCAGCATCCGAGATGTGAGATACACAGAGATCAAGCAGTTTCTTGGGGACCAAGTATTTTCCTTTAGAGTCCTTTCCGACTATCTGACAAAGAGCCACTGCCATTTTTTATTACATAAATGGCCAAACATCATATTTATTTAAGAAGCCAAAACATTTAGTTTCCTGAGTACAAGGCAATATTTTAAAGACCCCGTTTCTCCCCTCTTTATTAAAAATACAACTTCAATATCAAACAAGCTACATTTAATTGATTTTAAGGCTATGAAATGAACTGACAATTGTCCAGGAAATCCAGAGCCCTAAAAAGAAGCAGCTTCATCCTAAATCATTGTTTTTTGGAGAACTTAACTTTTCTTTCCAGGCACGGAAACTAGGACATGCCTTTTCCAACTTGGTTCATATCCATTAAAACACAAAAGCCCTCAAAAAAACCCAAAACACACACAAGAACATTAAAGCACACAACTAAGTAGTCCACAAAAATAAGAAGCAGCCAGAAAGACAGAGGGGACTATTACAGCAAACTGCATTGTGTCATTCAAAAGAGCAAGACCAGAGCTCAGCTATAAGGTGGTTTTAACTGAGCCATTTACAGACATTTCAATACATACTGAATGCTGACTCTGACCATGACATGCCACTCATCACATTAGGTACTCTCAGTTAAATTTACGTGAGAGTTGATTAAAAAGATCTTCTAGGTGCTATTTTGCATAAGAAAATCATCATGAAGTCATTCACAAACAGGCAATTTTGTTCACAGGAGTGCCAGGATTTGGTTTTGGACTGAAGTAGCCAAATGATGTGCATATGCCTTGCCTGTTTTTATGATGACAGACAGGGCATACGTTTCTGCTCAGCTACCACCCTCTATACAGAGCTAGGCAGAAAAGAGAGCGATTACTTTCACGACTGGATACATGGCACCACAACTCAAAGAATTCCAGCAACTGAGACACATGTCATTTTCTCCTCGAAGTTATTGTCTGTGTCACACATGCCCCTGTGAGAAGCTCTAATTAAGCTCCACTTAATGTGGAATTTGAGACATATAAGGTCCCAAAAGAATAAATTGAAAGCATTTTCTGGAGGCCCCAGAAATTGCATAATGTCACCTTGGGAGGATGCAAGGAGTTCCAGACAGCCGTGTTACAGATGTTCAGGATATTGCCAGCTTTTGAACTTTGTGTGCGGGCAGGGGAGGGGGGTAGAGGGGGAAGCACCATAAAAGGAACAGATCCATGCAATAGTAGTAAAACATGTCTATGTCTTAATTCACACTCATGCCATCACAGACTGGTTCAGAAAGCCTTTGGTGAGAGATTACCAGAGCCTTCTCTCCACCCACTGTACCTGCAACAAGCCAAGATAGCAACGTTAATTATTCAGCCGTATACAATAAAAAAGTACAGTACAGGCCTTCAGCAAGGACACGTGAAACCCCAGGTGAATGAAGTTTTGCTTAAGATGAGATTTGTTTCTCAGAAATTCCATTTCTGTATTTGGGTCACCTGGAGCTTCTCACTAAGGATATATTCTCAAGGTGGAAAATGCCTAAGGGAGATCTGCTATCAGAGCTGGCATCCTTCCCATCCCCCTTACCCAAGGGGACAATAGTGAAGAAGGGTATACTCATTGATGACTGCAGAAAGCGACACACAGTGACAGTGATTCAAGAAGCTAACCATGAGTTACAAGGCAGTAAGACCACAAACTGATATCCCATCTTATGCTAGTATAAATATATTTTAATTGTATTATGCCTCAAAGCCATAAAGATCACAGAGGCAAGACAAAGTAGACATTGCAGTGGACCTCCTTAAAGGGGAGCCTTTCCCCTAAACTGCCTCCTGGCTTTTACTGTGAACAGCATTTTATTCCATGATTTTGTTGGCACTAAACATCTGAGAGAATGAGCTCACCACCTTCTTTTGGGAGATGCGTTAAGCAGGGTTCTTTACACATTTCACGGATTAAGGACTTGCAAACATCTTTCTCGGATGTTAGGTTATCCAACATGGCAGGGGATCCAAGAGTCTCATCATTTCCTGAAACAGCCTTAGCACTTGTGAGGTAATACTTGAATCCCAGTGAACTTGAAACACTATTTTAGGACAAAGAATTTCTTTCAGGCAGGCTGCTAGCATGAAACAGAATAAGCAAGCTGTATTGGACCGAAACACCATATGTCTGCATAACCTTCTGCAGGCTGATGGCAAGGCTGTGCCCTTAGCAGACCCAAGGCTTGTTCTATCCACAACCCAAGGTGCTCAAAACATGGCACCAAGTCCAAGCTAACAAATGCTCCCACAAGTTACCTAAAAGATAAATGCATCAAAAATGTTTCCAAGGAGCCTGAAAACCCAAAGCACTACGAGTATCAAATTTTACTTTCTTACAGCTCTACCATACCAATAATTAAACCATTTTTTCCCAAGAAAGTCCATCAAATATATTTAAGATGTTTAACCATTTTTTTTATTTAGGTTTAAATAAATGAAACCAGTAGAGTTTTTCACTTTAGACTCAGACAAAAATAACCATATTTTGCTCAAGACAGTTGGGTAAAGGCACATATCTACAAAAAGGAGGTCTTTATTAACCTCTTAAAGTTACTCATTATTTTTCCCCCCATGTTACTCATGTTGCTCGAGACAGTTGGGTAAAGGCACACATCTACAAAAAGGAGGTCTTTATTAACCTCTTGAAGTTACTCATTATTTTTCCCTTGCTGGTCTCTAAAAAGTTAGATTTCAGACATCCTTCTATATCCACTAAAAGCGCATCACTACCTGACAGATGCCTTTTCTTTTTAGTAACTTCTAGAACAGAAATCTTATCTCAATTCTACACTGTAAATACTAAGCATTTTTCTGAAACTGCACGCAGATGTCAAGTTCTACATCTTCCTGATAACCTTTCTAATTCATATTTAAATATAACATAGCAGCCAAGATCAAAATAATTCTTGAAAAGAGTCTCTCATTTCTAAGATACCCGATATTATAAGATGTGACACCTAGGTCTCTCCCAGCTCCAAAACCTAACAGATTTATCAGCATTTCTATTAACCAAGAAGTCTGAAAAGTTTAGATGCCCTCTGACCAAAAGATTGTGTTTTCTGTTGCTAATTTGGCATTGCACTTAGGTTGCTACGTCCACTGGCACAGCATCACCAGAAGAATTTCCAAACCAACATAAATCTCAAGTAAATTCCCAGCACACTTAAGCATAACAAATAGCACCATATCTTCAAAACATGATCAGATGATGCTGAGCTGGTCTGACAAAGACATATGGGCCTTTGATAATGGACATATATTTTAAAGCCCTGCATCATTATTTCCAAATTTCTGTGCCACTTAGGTTCCATTTCAATGGGTAGTGATTTTTTTTAATATATAGTCTTACAGTTTTGGTTTAAAAAACTACAATGGATTGTGAATTAGTATAGAATATTTGCATTGACTCAGTTTTTCTCCAAGTTTAAGGGGAAACCAAGCATGAAGAAAAGTCATTAAAGTTGCATCTAATAAATAACTGTCTGCTGCCATGTTCTGGGATCTTATCCTCTTTTTGCAATGGATACAAATTCTAAATAATATTGTATATACCAACGCCTCACCAATGAGGTGACATGGGCCTGCCTAAGCTATTCCACAGCTCAGCCAGACTAGAGATCAACAACCATGACCTTTATCTTGCCTGTATCATCCCCTTAACAAGGAGCAATCTGGTGACCAAAATGCATCTGCCTCAGAAAAACAGCCTCTGATGGTGCTACAATGATAGCGCCTTTTTTGGAAAATGACACCTGTGGCATGTATGGGCCACAAAAGCCAGACATTCGTCCCTTCAAGAATTCAGGTTTTAAGTACACCAAGTAATCCAGACAAGAAGCACAAGGTATCTTTTATTTTTCCTTCCTTGGAGCCTTTACTCTTCAGTGAAGACTGACAGTTGTCCTTATTTTTCTCATTAAACAGATGATCTGTTTAAGAAAATACCAAGAAATTTGTGATTTTTAGATACGCCTTCTAGCAGAATCTCTGAACAACTGAAAGGAACCTTGTATTCACCAATAAAGTAACCACTTTAAGCAGAGAATATTCAAAAGCACTACTACTCATTATCTAAGTGACTAAAGACTACATCAAAAGCCAAAAAACTTCAAGTTATTAATACAGCAGAAATGATAACTTGACCATATATGTGTGCGTATATATGTTTTCCAGAAAAACCTTAGTATCACATGCAGTTCAAGAATAAAAAAATTACATAAATTTTAGAAGTTGGTCAAAATTGTGAGCTACAAGAACCCAAAATTGGAATGTATTTCCTGGTGTTCTTTTCTAAAGTGACAGTTAATTGAAGCAGTTTTTCATTTACACATACTAAGGTGTTGAACCATGCAAAGATATGAGGCCTGCTAAACTCCTCATCCATCTAAAATATATACATATATTCCACATCCTTCTACTTTTGCCAAACTGGCTACAAGCATAACTCTGCAGCACTACAGGGATCACACCACATGAACTGCTCATTATTTAATACCTGTACTGCTCTGGGACCCTCTGACACTTTCTGCTTTCTAAGGTACAGCCTTAGAGCCAGTCCAGCAAACTTGCTGCAGGGAACATTTCTGGAATAAATCATTTCAAATGGCATTACTCCTCACTGAGCCAATAAAATACAGCTCCCAGATTTCCTCTGGGGACTAAGTTCATCCTTATTTGTGATCATGGAGAAGGTGCACATCTGTAAGAGTTTAATGACATACACTTCGTCTACGTGAAGGCTTTTTAACAAAAGTGGGTTTAAATGCTTCATCTACTGCTCTAACATTTTCCTTTTACCAGGTCACTATCATCTACTTACCTACGTATCTGGTTGAGTAACTACAAGAAGATGTAGTTCTAGCCTGTACAAGGTTTTATAGCAGTGGCAAAGGAGAAGAGCAACTTCTGAACCATTAGTCCGAGGTACTTAGGGGTCACTGAGGCCAAAAAACAAATGTATTTAAATCCCTGCACCAGCCGAGATAAATAGAAACATATTTTATCACATTTCTCACCAAAGAAGATGGAAACCTGCTTTATTACAGATACCCAGTTACACATACTTGCTTAATAAAAACAGAGCATTCAACATGCCTGTCATCTACCAAAACAATAAAGCACAGCAAGTTTTCCAGAAAACACAAAATTAAGGCAGACAATTTCTCTGCCAAAACAGAGAGAGCATTTAGAAACGTCTCCCTCCTGATGGACATGAGGCTGGTAACTACGGGGGAAAAGCTAAGCACCCAAACAAATATGTTTACACCACATTCAGAACAGTCTGAATCACAGTGCAGCAACAGGTGAAGATGCAGCTCTTTTTTCCACGTACTACTTGAGAAAAGCAAGCATTCTTTTCCCATACACAGCATTCAGCTGGCTATTAACTGATTTCTAACAATTTTCTTTAAAGTTTAGGATTTATACTTTAGAACTGGAGACACACTTTGGTTATATTTATCATGACTGGTTGCCAATGGCATCGTGCCCATTTCAACTCCATCCACGTTCCCCCTCACCCCCTTCAGCGAGAGGTTTATGCCAGTCATACAGACAAGGGATAACTGTCCAGAAAGACACTGCTTGTGGTGCTTTCTTAAAAGTGTTTGCTCAACATTCATGCTATGGAATAGACTTTAAAACAAACCAAACAAAACCCAGAAAAACAAGTAGCACCATCACATTCCCAAACATGCCCAAATGGGCAACACTTTCATCAGAACCTTCAGTAAAAATCTAACCTGCTTATTTTTAGACACAGACAGAACCATAACCTGGTTAGTTAAGGTATTAATAACAAACTCAAAACCTGTCTTGATCATGTTTATCAAAACATTTTTATTTACATACCCTTTATTTAGCATGCAGATGCCAAAACTGCAACATAACTAATGCTGAAGAGCAATATATCTAGTGTTAGTTACCACTGCATTCAACTCCATTATGTGTTCTGAAATAGATAAGACAATGTGTTGGTTTATATTGGCCACAAATAGTTTAATCCAGAAGCTAAAAGAAGGTTATCTTGCATCCATTTCTAGGTATTGCCCTGGTTTGAGGACATTATAGAGAGGCAAAGAAATAGTTCTTGGGGCGAGAAGGTGGTATAGAAACCACAGTAAATACTACAACAGAATCGGAGGGGAGAGAGGGCAGGGAGAGAAAAAAGACAGACTAAAAGATTTCTGACAGTGCAAAGGGAAAGATTATCAGCCTCTCGGGTCCCTCAGCACCATCAAAACATTTATTACCTGAACTTTAATTTTCTTCCTGTGAAAACAAATCCATGAAAAGAAAAGCTAGTTGCAAACAAAAGACAAAAGTGAAAAGGTTTTATGTAAGAATAAAACTTGAAAAAACAAAATTTAACAACGGTGAGTGAAAGCAAGCCAGTCAGGGTGACCTTGTACTTGCAGCAAACAAGTATAAATCTTGTAGTAGCTCCTAACTTCATAGTACTGAATAATAAAGGACAGAGACATAGTAGTTAAGTAAAACTGAAAGAGCAGTTTGGAACAACAACAAAAATCTTAAAAATATCCATTAAAAGATACTGATTTGATGTAGGATACTGACTTAGAAGACTTTATCATTGCTAACTTCAAGAAGCCAGATTTTGCCCTCTACACCTTTCAGCAGGCATGTATTTTGGTCCTTTATCATTATTTCTTATACAGAAGTAGTTTATACAAAAGTACTGCTAAGTTGGTAAGCTGCTAACATTTTAAAATTAAGTACTTTCACAAATTATATTACAGTTTCCAACTATGTTAATGTCATTATTCTGAGAAATAAAACCACTGGTATCTTGTGTACAATTTCAGACTTTTATAGGAATACACTTTCCAATGTAATAGAAAGTAGACAAGTAATGACTTATATGATCTTAATGCATAATAAAGAAATAAAGACAGTGTGTTTTGACAGGAGATAATGTATCAGAATTGGAAAGACTTTTCTGATTTCATAACAACTTAGAGGACAGTATACAAGTAAGAAGCAAAAGTCAGTCCTTTCACCGCCTGATGCTACCTGTTCATGTTACTCTAGCACTACTTTACAATTAAAGAGCTTTCCACTTCTGTTTAGTCCCTACAGACTGCACACAGACTACAAACTGGAGAACTGCTATTGCTCAAAATCTTATTTATAACTGGGACCCCTGCTTTCTAGCCTCATCTAATTATGTTCATAGATGCATTTACTGTGCATCATTAATTTTCATCCTGCTAATTTAAACCAAGGCATTCACCAACTTACATGAGTCATCATGTGTATGGGTATTGAGCACAGATAAATCAAAATCATATCAAGTTCCTGGCCAACCAACCTCTCTACAAATGCCCTGAAATATTTCATGTTGTATGCAGTTTTCATCTGTATGAAATGGGATGAAGTTCACGAAGTTCAACAAGGCCAAGTGCAAGGTCCTGCATATGCATCAGGGCAGGGTGGAGAATGGCTGGAGAGGAGCCCTGAGGAGAGGGACTTAGGGGTGTTGGTAGATGAGAAGCTCAACATGAGCCAGCAATGTGTGCTTGCAGCCCAGGAAAACAACCACATCCTGCGCCACATCAAAAGCAGCATGGCCAGCAGGTCAAGGAGGGTGATTCTGCCCCTCTACTCTGCCATCATGAAACCCCACCTCGAGTACTGTGTCCAGCTCTGGAGCCCCCAAAATAAGAAGGATGTGGACTTTCTGGAGCAGGACCAGAGGAAGGCCGTGAAGATGATCAGAGGGGCACAGAACCTCTACTATGAGGACAGGCTGAGAGACTGTGGGGGTCCCATCCCTGGAAGTGTTCAAGGCCAGGCTGGATGGGGCTTTGAGCAACAAGGTCTAGTGGAAGGTGGCCATGGCCATGGCAGGGGGGTTGGAACTAGATGATCTTTAAGGTCCATTCCAACCCAAAGCAGTCTATGATTCTATGATAGTAGTCTGATAAGGTAGGAAACTAGGAGCCAAATTCATGATTTGTTCAGATTCTGTGATGAAAATTGGAGTAATTGGTTTGCATATTTACAGTGTTTTGCATGGAAGAGTCGTGAGAAAAACCTTAGCACTGTTGTGAGGCAGTGTACTGTACAGATCAGTTTATCCCCAGCTAGAGAATACTAAGGTAGAGTTCTTATTAACACAAATACACCCATTTCACTAGCAGCACGTCAAGCCAACAGTATCTCCAAATAAAAATCAGACTTAGGAGTCAAGGAAATGCCCTTCCTTCAATACAGTACGTACAACTATGGGTACACATAGCATATCACACCCTACACAACACAACGTACACACAGAAAATACCCAAGGGATAACAGTGCTGCACAGCACCACATAATTGTGTTGCTTCAGGTCTTAAACAAGCCCAGCAGGTTCTGTGGAGCTGGTAAGTTCTCGGTTGCAGCAGAAGTGTGCACGTAAGGGTATACATAGCTTGCTTTAAGAGCCATTCATTAAAAGTAAATTATAGCAAACTAAGTAAGTGGTAAACTACTCCCACCATCCTTCTGGTCCTGCCACCCTCCTTCTTTGGTTGCCTGAGCTGCTTTAAGATCTCACCTGAAAGGAATTCATGTTTCTAATTCTCCACCAGGCACCTTATTCTAATTTGAAGTTTCAGTAGTCCTACTTAATCCCAGACACAAAAGAACTACCCCAGTCTCTTTCATAAAATATATGCAGTGCGTACAGCCAGACAAGGATGAAAGGAGACAGCCACTCATCATAACCATGCTGCAGGGGAGGTAAAAACAAGGAATGGTATCCAGACTGGCAAAACTCAGCACAACCCTGGTCAACACAAACTCTACCATAACAGAAGGGTTCTCTACAATATTGTTGTTCTAGCTGACAGGTTGACTTTTTTTTTTAATTATTAAAGGGAAGAGAAACCTTTTGAAAAAAAGATTCACAGGCATAATTACAACACTTTCACAGATCAGAAAGAAGTAACACTTGGAGCTTACTCACAATACTGTCAGGACTTGACTCTAAGGTACTGAGGGGTCAACAAGACATTTGTTATCTTTATAATCTCAAAACTGATGCGTACCTTGTAACCAGACTACCCACATTAGATTTATGAGTTTAAAAATAGACTTCCTTTACTTCAGCATTCATAAAATATACCAAAGGCAGTTGAATATATGCTTGTTGTAATAAATAAAAGCCTCTAATGGATTACAATCTAAGTATTTCAATGTGAAGCACACTCCCTACAACCTAAGCTTCGAGGTCAGGTTATCAGGTGATGATATTTTAGCAAAGAAAGAGAAATCATTTTCAATACTCAAATGAAAACTTAAAGGATCTGGTACCATCTACAGCAAAACTTTAATATTCTTCCTCTTTTGCTTTGCTTCTAAAAGGTGCAAATTGTACTCAGTTGAAGAGAAAATACATTGCTTTAATTTCAGGGCAGGTCACAACACTTAAGCCCTCTCCCCTTTCAGCAGTAATTTTATTTCTGAATATCCTATCTTCATATAAACTAAAGGTCACACATTTGTCTTCTATGTAGACTTTTTTCCCCATTTCTATAATCTTCAAGATATTTTGTATTTAAAAAAGAAATGACAAGCACCTGTGTGGGCTATCTCAAATAGAACAATATTGTTAAGAGATTGAACACCAATGCTAAGCACCCAAACACACATTTTAAATATTAAAAGACACTTGATTTTCTTGCATAAGCACTTACAACCTTTCTGTAGCTTACATGGCCAAGATAAAGCTACATTAAAAGAAATCTTGCTGGACAGACCCCTGTTTCACACAGTATTACACTTTTCAAATAGCAGGATGGATTTCATAATTCTCAAACTCACAACACCCATTAGTCAAACATAGCAAAGTATCACTTAAACATTCAGTAGACCAGCAATGTTTACTTTGAGGTTCACCTTCAAATGAATACTGAATCCATGTACCGTTTCTTCTGGTTATCTTTGTTATGAAGCATTTTCAGGGTTTAAGCCCACTAGGCGTGTTGAAATCATAAATCATCTTCAGCTATACAAAACAAACCTCACTCAGATTCAAATGCCTACAGGGAAAATAGCATCTACGCAAAGCAGCGCAATGTTTTGTACATTCCTTTAGGTTTTAATCCTTGGCCAATTCTGCTTTAATATCTGTAAATTCTACATCTTTGACAAGTAAATACACATACCCACTTTGTTTCCGACCCCTTTACCTATCCTTCCCAAACCTTTCAGTCAGTCTTTATAGCTAGAATATTAAAGGCTCAGGGCACATGAAAAAATACTAAAATATCTGCTTCACAGTGCAAAAAGTGGAGGGAAAGGGGGCAAATATAGTGCCTTTCTGTTATTGTTCTTAAATCTCCCTTCAGTATTTGCATTTTCAAACAAGAAGAGTATACAATACTTCAAAATAAAAATTTTATTTCCATTCTCTTTAATTCCTTTTCCATTTACTAACTGATACCTAACTAGATTTACAAGCAAAACGTTGTCATTCCATTAAACACTACAGGGAATGACCTGCATCTCTCTGCCCCAGGTTTCAAATACTTAGACACTCTGGAACCACAGCTTCAATCTACATCAGGCTGCAGATGAAAACAAGTAGAGTTTCATTCAATTTATCATCTGAAGATCTTTCAGATAAGACTTTAAAAACTTAAGTTTCCTCTACTGACTGTACAACAATCTCATGGCATTTCTAATGAAACCAAAAGATGTGGCCAAATCATTGGTCATATTTTTGCACACATTATTTGACTGCTGTCTTATCTTAGAGATATGACTGCACCACTGTAACTGCACAGTATGTGTATGAGCTGCCCAATGCATTTGTAGCGAAGTTCAAATTGGTGGAGAAAATTCACTTGTCTTTGCCAATTAACTTCAACAAGTTAATAACATTTAAAACCCAGTGAAGACCAAGCACTGATTCAACAGCATCTTTCATTAGTAGAAAAGTTCCTCCTTTAATGACACTTACAAGATACTCATGCTTGACTTGATAAAGCCAGCATGACAGAAACAAAAGTGATCTATTTGACACAGCCAGTATTTCTACTGTTGTAGCACAGCACAAGTCCATTCAAAGACACTATGCACTTACTAAAGGGAAAAAACAGGACTCCCTTTCCATAAATACTCAGCTTCTAGAAACTCACGTAGACAACTTGTTCCCCACCAAAACAACTTTACTAGTGATACATCCACCTTAAGAAAGGAATTGTATTGCAAAACCTAAGCTAATAAATTTCCCTGAATAGCATAGGATTCATTCCAGAGTGGCCAGGCCCAGCAAAAGCAAAGGATGGAAAGGTGCATTAATAGCATGGGCTATCAGACAGAACCAGGGCTCAGAAACAGTAGAAGGGAGGAAAAAACCCACAACCAACAAACAAAAACATCACACACCAAAAATCCTCACACAAATAAAACCAAAAAAAGCTCCCTCAAACCCACACACAACACACCATGGCTTTGCTGCCATGAAAAAGGAACCTCTGAGCAATTCCTGCATCCTCCCATCAACTCTGCCACAAATTTCTGCTAAAGAGGCTCTCATTTCCATCCTTCAATCTTAAAATTATTCACCTTATGTGGGTTTAAAGTTCTGTTTAAGGCTTTGTTCCTCTCAATTCTGAATAATCTCTTCCCCCATGTCCCCAAATCCACTGCTGTGTCCTCCATTAAACAAGCTTTGCACTTAATTTGCACAGAGCTAAGAAAAGCTATGAAAGCTACACTAAGTCAGTCATTGGTTCCAAACCAGAATGCTCTAAAACCTATTGATCTCATATGAAAAGTAACATATGGATATTGCTCTCAGCCAGAAAAGGGAGGCAACTCTGTCTTCAAATCATTTTAGACAAATAAAATTGTTTTGCTAATACAATCTTCAAAATTCTTGCATGGAATCCTATACTGCAGCATATTCATGAAACAAGCCAATAGTTCTCCAAGATTAGACAGAGATAGACAAAATACTGGGGAAACAGCTTATTCCTTAAATAATTAGTTTACATTCTCTTATTTCCTTCAAATTTATTCCACAATGGATCCAATAAAGAGAACACAGAAATTTATATATGCCAAGAATGACAGAGATTGATCACTTTATCCAAACAATCTGACATTTCCCTGTATTTTGCAAAATCTCAGTTTTCTGTATTTTTGGTAGATCTCCATAATCACTCAGAATTCAGTTCAGACTTCTGTGTTACATTAAAGTGATTTCTCTTCAAGGCAAAACAAAATAACAATGTAACCATTCTTCATCCTTGTTTTTTCAAAACCTAGAATGAAACCAACTCACTCAGTGTTGCAATCCCATGAACTTCTATTTAAAGGCTATTACCAGAAAAATACTACCCAGCACACCCTTAAAGAGAAATAAATCAAGTAATCAAGATAACGATGTGCAAGTCACAATGCAGTACTTCATCACCCTCAGATCTAACACAGCATCAATTTTTTCTTGCTTTCACCATTTCCAATGTGCTGGAATAATTAATTTTATTTACAGGATCATGGGGACTTTGTTTCACTTTTAATGTTTAGAGTAAGTCTATGGGACCCAATGAGATTAATCCACAGGTCCTGAGAGAACTGGCAGATGTAGTTGCCAAGCCACTATCCATCATATCTGAGAAGTCATGGCAGTCTGGTGAAGTTCCTGCTGACTAGAAAAGGGGGAACATAACACCCATTTTTCAAAAAGGGTAAAAAAAGATGACCTGGGGAACTACAGGCCAATCAGTCTCACCGCTGTGCCCGGCAACATCATGGACCAGTTCCTCCTGGAAACTATGGTAAGGCACATGGAAAATAAGGAGGAGACTGATGGCAGCCAACATGGCTTCACTAAAGGCAAATCGTGCCTGACAAATGTGGTGGCCTTCTACAACAAGGCTATAGCATTGGTAGATAAGGGGAAAGCAACAGATGTCATCTACACAGACATGCAAGACATTTGACACTGTCCTTCATGACATTTTTTTCTCTAAATTGGAGATATTTGATGGATGGACCACTCAGTAGATAAGAAACTAGCTGGATGGTCGCACTCAAAGAGCTGTGGTCAATGGGTCAATGTCCAGGTGGCAAGCAGTGACGAGTGGTGTTCCTCAAGGGTCACTACTGGAACCAGTACTATTTAACATCTTTGTTGGCGACATGGATGTTTGAACTGAGTACACCCTCAGCAAGTTTGCTGACGACACCAAGCTGGGTGGCACAGTTGACAGTCTGGAGGGAAGGGATGCTGTGCAGAAGGACCTTGGCTGACTTGAGAGGTGGGCCCATGCCAACCTCTTGAAGTTCAAGAAGGCCAAGTGCAAGGTCCTGCATATGCATGGGGGCAGTCCCAAGCACAAATACAGGCTGGGTGGAGAATGGATGGAGAGCAGCCCTGAGGAGAGGGACTTAGGGGTGTTGGTAGATGAGAAGCTCAACATGAGCTGGCAACATGCACTCACAGACCACGAAAACAACTGCATCCTGCGCCACATCAAAAGCAGCATGGCCAGCAGGTCAAGGAGGGTGATTCTGCCCCTCTACTCTGCCATCAGAAACCCCACCTGAAGTACTGTGTCCAGCTCTGGAGCCCCCAACATAAGAAGGACATGGACCTGTTGGAGCGGGTCCAGAGGAGGGCCACAGAGATGATCAGAGGGCTGGAGCACCTCTGCTATGAGCACAGTCTGAGAGCTACAGTTGTTCAGCCTGGAGAAGATAAGGCTCTGGGGAGACCTTATAGCAGCCTTCTAGTATCTGAAAGGGACCTAACTAGAGCTGGAGAGGGACTTTTTACAAGGGCATGTAGCAATAGGATGAGGGGTAATGGCTTCAAGATGGAAGAGGGGAGGTTTAGATTAGCTCTCAGGAAGAAATTTTTCACTCTGAGGGTGTCAAGGCACTGCAACAGGTTGCCCAAGGAAGTTGTGGGGATCCCATCCCTGGAAGTGTTCAAGGCCAGGTTGGATGAGGCTTTGAGAAATCTGATCTAGTAGGTGGTGTCCTTGCCCATGGCAGGGAGGTTGGAACTAGATGATCTTTAAGGTCCCTTCCAACCTAAACCATTCTATGATTCTACGATAATATGGAACTGTGCATATAATAAAGACCTTACAAAAGCCAAGCAAACAAAATGAATTTTGTATCTTTGTGAAAATAACTACTTTACCCATTCTTATTTCTCCCAGAAATGAAAGCAGTTGAAGCTCCTTTTTAAGTCCCCACATTCTGCTTGCAAGCCTCTTAACTCACTGCTTTCTTCTAGAAAACTTGTAAGACAGTCAAAACCATACTCAAAGAAACTGTAGGTTCTTCAAGTACTTGAGGTATTGCAAACTGCAAGATCAAAAGAGAAACTGTGAATCGAATTCTTACAGACTACAAAGCTTTATACTAATACGCCTGATAAACTCACATTACTACAGGGACGGCTATCTGTAACAATTGAGCAGAATCAATGGACTTGCAAGCAACTAGAAAACAACCTTCTGGGTGTTAGCTTGTTTTTATTTTTTTAAGTTCCTACTGTAATAGAATGGACAACAGTACAAAATATTTATTCCTTTTCAGGGCCGAATCTGCTTATCTGACTCTTATCTTTAGTTCTTAATTTCAAGTTAAAACAGAGCAAATAGAATCTGGGTATATTTTATCCCCTTCTTCAGCACTGTGTTCAAAGGTGTCTGGCCTGGGGATGTGTTTCTCTGCAGTTTTCTGAGAAAGGCTATCACACAGCTGTATTTCATCTAATTAGCTTTTATTGATAAGATATAAGGCAAGGCAGAGTAGAAGTTTCTTGCACCATGAAAAACTAGGACTCTCACTCTTCCTCCTAAGCCTTACCCCACTCAATTCTTAGAAACTATCACATATCACCAGCTACCCATGTATATTTCATATCATATATATTTATCTCATATTTCAAACTACCAGAGATACTGGGAAAGCCTCAGCCCAGTAAGAATTACTTCCCTCCAAGTTCTCCTACACCTGCAGGACTGAGATTCTTTAAAAGCAGCAGCAAAGCATCACTTGCATTACCGGGTATAGATTGAGATTCCTTGAGCAAGCAACAGTCTGAAATATTCTGTTATAAACCAATAGTGATTTCCATACACAAGATGTGGAGAGATGTAATTTTATGCTTATCTTAGAGCTTTTAAAATACAATTTTATTTGATTTGGAACCACATTCAAAATTTTACCTCAGTGTCAACTGCTGGGAGCCACCACCATAAGAATAGCTTCAATGTTCATAAACAGCTGCAGAAGTTAAGAGTAATAATCAGAACAGCTAAAATAAATGCCTACATTCTGTTTAGTAGACATCACAAACAGTAGTTTAATGGAAAATCTAATGTGGCCTAGCATTTGTCAAAAATACAACACTGAAATCTAAAAACTCCAAGACCATATTCTTGGTAATCATCACCTGTTTCATTGCTGCTCTTCAAAATCTCAAGAAAGATCAGTTTTACCACTTGAAACTCTGAGTACAACAAGAAAAAATATTTCTCAAAAAACCCTAACAAAACCAAAACCAACCTTAAATCAAAGACAAGGAGCATAAAAAAGTTATACTATTTAAGATGCATACTCTTGTTTTTAAAATACTGGATACTTGCTTCTCCCCACTTGCTTTTCAGGTACATCTTCATTAGGTTTTGTTTGCTTGCTTAAGGGCTATAAAAACTTGAGGTTTCATCAAGGAGAAAAATATCCCTGGTATATTTCAACTTAACATCCTGCTATACCATGAAATCATATCAGAACTAGAAATCACTGGAACCGATTAGGCTTTTCATTGCAACTATAAAAGCTGAGATGCATAATACCAGAGAGTAAGCATCAGTTATAAAAGTTAGATTCAACTACATTTGAGAAGAATTCCTACACAATCCCTTCCTATTTTGTTGATTCAAAATGCGACAGATATAACTAGATAACTGCTTTAAAGAACCCACAAAACTAATCTTAACCTTGTTACACTGCTAAAGTAAATAGCAACTAGCTAAAATTCATAAATAAGGCCAAGGACTAGCAAAAGTCTCCTTCCATACACCTACTAGCAGTTCTGCTGGCCACAGGGCTGCTGCATTGTTGATTCTGAGGGACTGTAACAAATCAGAAACACAAAGGAGGGAATATTTTAAAGCTAGCAAGAATATATAAATTGCAGTAGAACAAAAAGAAAAGTAGCAGCATTACTGATCAGGCAAATTATCATGGAAAAAATCAGTAGCACAGTTTCCTTCACTTGAAGGGGAAAGAAAAAAAAGAAAAAGAAAAAAGACTGAGTCATTGCCAAAAAGAAATCACAACTACAGTATGTATCCATAGGCATATTTGTGCACTGAACTGCATCAGAAGCTCCAAACATTTTCTGCTTATTTATAAAATATAAAAGGCCACATGTCCACTCAGAGATAACAGAAGTTTAATAGTAACATAGCTTAGATTAATTCTAAAACATCCAACTCCCAGAAGCAGAGTTCAAGTCTTGGTAATGTCAATATACAGTTTTATTTTTCCAAAGCAGATAGACCAGGTTCCTATGCTATTTACCATATTTGCCCAGAAGCTTTTTGGCAGGAAAACTTTTTGGATAAGACTTCAAGAACTGAAGTCTTATTTGCTTTATGTTAATGTTTTCATGACATTTCTTCAAGAAATCATGGTTGGCCTGATGCCTTCAACTTAAATTGCCATTCTCCTTCTGAAGTTGGTACAGTACTCTTTCCACCAAAGAGGATCTGCACACAACCATAGACTACACTTATCAAAACCTGCTAGAAAAACAAAGAATAATAAACATTAATACAATCACAGTAGACTTTAGCATGCTTCAACATCCAAGTTACAGATACAGTGTATGTGAAAATACTCTTGTGCTGCACCACAAAAGCAACATGGTGATAAACTGAGACATAGAATATATTAACATGGGAAAGGGGAATTAAGATGCCAAGCTAGAAATAAAAAAGAGGGGTTTTTTTTCAAATAAGAGTTAAAATTAACTGGTTCATCCAGCAAGACAGAGAAGTGAAGGAAGTCTATTCCAATTGGGAACAGTGACAAAGATAGCTCTTCCAATAAATGAGAGAAAAAAGAGAATCTACAAAGATCCCCAAGGCAGATTTACAATTTTCAACTACATCCTAAAGTGAATGGAAAGTTCATGAAGATGTTTGAGGATGAAGAAGGCAGATTGGGAGGGCAGAGGGAAGAATGGAGGAAAAGAGAGCATGGGAGAGATGGAAAGAATCCCAGTAGAAAATAGGAAGCATGAGTGACAGCCAAAACCTTCCCTAACAAAATACAAACCAGAAAGCATAAACAATATTCTACATCTCCTCTACAGGCTGAGAAGAAGAGTTAAGCAACATACTGTGGCAGGTTGTTGATTCAAATCTTGAAATTTAAATTGAGAGACTAGATCAAAGGGAGACTAATTAAAACAAAAATCAAGTAGAGGCTGTGCAATTCCCCTCCTTAATTACTCCAACTGTAAACCCCAGGGCTTCACTAAGTACTTCACTTTCAAATTTCCAGATTAGCTCACTTCTTCCACAGCTGAGCTGTTCCAAAAGCAGCAGCAAAAGGATGGTTGCCTGGAATTAAAATGAAATGCCTGTGAGTTCCAGTATAGTCTTTGTAAGTGGATGTGGGCTTTCTCCAACCGGCAAAGCAAAAAGGTACCTCCTGCTGAGGAGTCTCAATCAAAGAGGAAAAGGTTGGTTTTTTGGAAGGAAAAAACATTCACAAAACTGACTAGCTGCTAAAGGATTTAATTACTCTATAACCTTAATGGAGCATCTTGAATTAGATGCAGCTACAACATCAGAGGACTTGTCCTAATCATGAGATGAAGAGACCATGCTAGTAGGCAGCTATAATCACATACACCCTCAAATAAAGTTCCCTACACTTTTCTTAGTTTTTACATTTCTATCCTGTACTCATCTGTATAGTCAGTCAGAAAGAGCTGTACTGAGAGATGAAACTCACTGGCAAATACTCTAAGCTAAACAAACCAAGCAAAAACTCCCTGCAAAATCACACTGATCAAACTCAGTGCCAGGTAAACACCTGTTTAACACTCTGCGTTTTTTTCCAAATGTAGTAACAATCACATAAACATTAGTAAAGCATATATAAATATCCCTACCTATTTTACAAACATTGGTTAAATAAAATGAAAGATACAGTTAAAACTGTCATCTAGTAAATAAACATCCCTTTTCAGCCTTCAAACGGCTTTATGAACTCTAAAATCTGGAACTGGGGGAGTGACAAAACAACATAGGAAGAAGAACATAAATGAGTTAGTTGCCGGGTTCAAGTCCAATAGCACTCATAAAAATAAGTATAAGAGCATCAGCAGCAAGGCCAAAGAATGAATCATAAACCAAGTCTGACTACACCTTAACTCAGCAATAAACATTGGTGCTTAATCACAGTGACAGGACATTATTGGGGAAGTTTGTACTGCCCCTTCAGCTTTCAGGAACAATTCACCACCTAATGCCAGTATTGAAAACGCTGAGAATAAACAAATGACCAAACAGTACTGACCGAGGGTACAGCACTGAACATAGCATACATAAGGTAACCACTTTGGAATACCCTAAATTATGTTTACATTTTGATTAGCAAAACTACTGGCATACTCTTGGTCTTGGCTGTCAGACTTAACCACAATAAGGAATGTAGTATTCAAACTGTTCTGATAAGACAATATTGTTAGAAATCCACGTTAACCAATTTGTATCCTTCACCTGCTATCAGAGGCCACTCCACAAATGGTCCAATGGAGTAAGCAAGACTAGAAAAAAATAAATGAAGAAACTGTATTAGAGAATATGCTGTAAACAACACATTACAAAAATCAAACCCTGGCAGTATGTTTAAAGGAAACCTGGCACTATGTGTGATTCAAGCTGATCATGGCCCATTTGTCTTTTTAAAAATTCAACCAATTCAAGGACTTGGAGAGGGCCTGCTTGTTCCGAAGAATATGTGCATGTTTTACTTTCTTCTAGGACTATTTAACTGAAAGCAAAAGCTTTGAGGCTGCGCTTTCAATAAAATCTGCCTATTGCTACAAACAGCCAACTCCATAACTGAGTTTGGCTTTCGTTCCTACATCATAAAATTGACTCAAGTGCCATCTACTGTGTCTGCACCCAAGTGCAGTATTTCTACGGAGAACAAATGGAAGATAGTGCCAAAAACATCATACAGAAATCACTCATCAATTTTACGCCAAATTTGATACCATACCTTCAAGTATTGTCCTCTGTGCAGATTAACACATATGCTATGCTCAGAAGACTAGACAGTCACCTTTGAGGTATGGAATCTGAGTTAACAATGATCTAAAACAGATTTTCAATTAAATTTGAAAAACCCAAAATAAACCAACCAAAAACAACCACAACAAAGAATTAGCCTGTTTTTCCTCTCATCTTGATTATGCTCTTATCATAACATCCTGTTTTCTTTCACAACATTAAGGAAATCAGATACAGAAAAAAAACCTTACAGCAGATACCAGAAAAACAGCATTTTCCAAGAGCCACCAAATAACTGTCATGGAATAACACTGCATTTTGCTATGCAGGGGTTTGTAATAGAAAGCACACAGCATCTCAAAAAATCCCTGGATTATCTAATCTTGTATTTTAAGTGCATTGCATTATTAGGGGAGAGTTCCAACATTGCTCTTAAAGAAAGCTTCTTACAGAAGAACAATACAAACAGGATATTACCAGAGAAACACAGCTTGGAGTTATTCACACAACACACAGCTTTAACTATCTCATACAATATCTGCTATTTCATGACAGAGAACTTTGCATTAAAATTGCTTTGCTTCAGCAGTCAAAATACTGAATACAGGTGTCCTGGCAATGCTGCATTAAAGTTTGCTGGTGGAATCCTATCAGCTGTTACATCCTTTTCCATCACATTCTGTTAAAGAGGGCTCATGGAAACTCACCCCCTTTTTCTCCCCACACCCCTCAGGCACCCAGAGAAAGCTAAGATTTGGGAGCAGAATTACCACCACACACCCTATTAAATGCAGACCATGGGAGCAGTTTTGCTGGGATGGTAGGGGGCAGTATGCAGGGAGTAGCAAGTCAGCTTCTAACACTTGCTTATTCTAATGTAAATGCAGACATGTGGGAAGCAAATGAAACAAGGCCAGGGCCACAGAGTTATAACCTCCTTCAGCAAACACAGCTCCCTTCCTTTATAATAGATGGAAGAAACAAACAGAAAAAGCCTCTTCTCTAATGTGAATATTGCTCTTTCCAAAATAGCTCCCTCTCCAGCTCCACTGGCACATAAAGAGGAATGAGACACAATCCTTTAAAAACAAAATAGCCACTCTGTCACCATCACCACAGTGAACCACAAACAACCAAAGAGTTTAGGCATCCCACAGAATCCAAGCCTAGAGTGGATGAGAGGCTGTATTCAAGTGCCATCCACATTTCAGCATTCCTTTGAGTATTGATTTTAGTTCGAACTTATACATGGTTATCAAATAACAGGGATAATTCATCCAGACTAATAAAATATAAAAGGTTGCCTCCTACTTATGGGTTCCAAAATAAACAGCACAATCAGCATGTGTAATTAAATTAAACTTCATTTCCAAACTAAACACTGTGTCATGCACACAATGCAAGGTTTAAAATACCACAAATATTCTGAAAGGGTCACAAGGTACATAAAGGCAAACATAAGACCAATTTACAGCAGGAAATTTGGCAGAGAGGTATGGGGGGTAGGCGGTGTGAGGCTTGCTGTTCTGGAGGAAAACTAGTACAATGTGGTGTACACCTGGTTCTCCTTCAGCACTGATTGCCACTATCTGAAAACACACAGAGCTAGGAGGAGGTTCCTGCACAGATCTCAAAACCAAATTATTCTGATGTATTCCAGTGTCTGGTTGTAAAAACACCATGCTATGAATACTCAAGTGTTCAGTCTGAGCTGACAAGAGCCCTTTCCCCTATCAGCTGTGTTTTGGATTTCATGCTCATTGCCAGAGGGTTCACAGCTGGGAATTACATACAGGTCATGTGAAAAACTCTTTCTTTTAATAATTCTCTTCTCAGGTCTTACTCTGCAATAGAGGGTAATATTTCAGAATGTTTTCCAACTGCCTCATCTTCAACTGAATTCACCTTACAAAACTAGAAGAGAATCATCAATGCTATGCCAGTTCCCCTTCACCCACCCCCCAGACTGCACAGCATTTGCCTGAAGCATTCCTCATTCTTCCACTTTCAGGCTCCCACAAAATTCCACCAAGGTGGCCTGAGCCTGACATGAAGTTGTTGCAGTTCTAGATCTGACTGCACAAGGTGCTTTGGCAGCATACGTCTCCTTGGCCTGCACGACTCTGGTATTCCAGGCCCAATCTTTTCATGATTCTGCCTACACGACTCGATTTTGATTTCCAAGCCACTCCCTTTCTCTTCAAGTTCTGAACTTCGGAACATCACAGTAGGTTTCCAACCACAAAGGCTGGAAAAAACAGAGAATGATAGCGTTCACTTTATATTCAGGGAGAAAAGGATACTGTCACCTCAGTACCCGAGCTTCCCATTTCTGCCAAGCAACAGGCCAAAAGCCAACATGAACTCTGTAAAGCAAAGTTCCTTTCCCTTTCAAGTGATGAAAAGGCACCACCTTGTGGATGTTGCTCAGAGAAAGGCTTCACCAACTGCAGAAAAAATTCTGGTACAGCCAATTCCCAGTTCTGTCAACAGAAGCATCAAAGGTTTGTATAATGAGAAATTACCACTAAATAGCAAGTATCAGTATGTTTCAGCTAAAAAAGCATTCTAACTAAAGCAGGAAATTAAGGCTCTGTTATATTTAATCTCAAAGCAAATACTTCTTAAACTAAACCAACTATGCAAAATTTTAACAAGAGTAGAAATTTAACTTGTAATATGCAACAGTACGTTTCTTCACTATCCCAATTATATTTATTATTTCTCCAGCAAGCACTGATTAGACACTTATTGCAAGGATCCAAATTAACACAACTGATTTGCACATAGAAATTATATCATTTTCCTATAAGCAACAGCCAAATAGCTGTCAGTCAAAAGCAAATTTAATCAGACACTGTGCAAAATACACAGCGACTACCTGTGAAAAAAAATACCCAAAATTGCTATAGCACAGCATGCTGGAAGTTAGAACAAGAATATTGCACTTCAGCTGGTGAGCTAACGATATTTGCCACAAATAGAATTCTTTATCCACAAGCCTCTTCATTAAAGCTTCCTTTTCCTTTGCATGTTAAACTTGGATGAGAGGAGATACTGGACAACACAGCTAAGAACATAATCCAAACAACTTCTACTTCAATGTCTAGCTACTAGAAAATACGTCCTCCTATCAAAAGACCATAAACACATTCTGAAAAGCAACTGATGGAACACAATTAATGACAATACACTGATGGAATACAAAGTGAATATTAGAATGCACTTCAGAATATCTATATACTCAGTATTCAGGAAATATGGAAAGTAGAAAATGCCCATGATTCCTCTTTTAAAAGCTAGTTGACTCCTTTACATATCATCTCCATATTCCACCAACATGGCCAGAATGTTCATGTAATTTACACAGAACAAGCAACCAAAAAACCCACAAGAATCTGCTTGCAGTTCTTGAAAATGTTTCTGTGATTTTTTTTGCAAATGCTAATATTTCCATGTCTACAATTATGAAGAAAAAATGGACTGGAATGATTTATAGCAAGGAATAATGACTTATACAGGGAATTAATTTATCTTCAAGTTCTGATGACTCAAAAGTCAGTGCCCGTACTTTCAGTATAATTACAGATCCTGGATGAAATTATTTGCTTGCAAATCACCTGCCATCCCTCTATTTCATTATATTAATACAGAAAATAAACCTGATAAGAATTAGTACATTTAAGTTGTCTTGGCTTATACAGCTGAAAAACACAACTGTTGTCCAATTAGTACATTCTAGTGAGACAAACAGATAAACCACAGCATGATATTCAGTAGCAGCGCTAAAAGTCCCCTGCATCATACCAAGAAAATGCTTGTGCATCAGCACCATAAACAGAAGGTAACAACTATGACAGAACAGGATTAGCCTTAAAAAGGTCTCAAAAGATGGGAGAAATACTTGCCAACAAAAAAAAAGCAATAGGCAGGGAAAGATGCAATTCAAGAAAGCCCAAGCAAAAGCTGCTACAAGGCTTATAAAGTTTCAAAATAAAGATGGGTTAGCAACGCAGATGTTCTTTACAAAGGGATGTAGAGACTATAGTGGAATACAAGTGAACAAGTCAAGATGTAAGGATACTGCATTCAGGTGAAAACTTATTCAGGAACAATACCCTGAAAGACTACTTTTCAGCTGGATCAGTTCCCCAGTCCAATTCCCTATATGGCTGTACAAATGCTTCTGTAAGAACAAAAAAGGTAACACATGGTGTGTATTTCCATGTGCATAAATACAGAGACACACATATATATAAAATCACACAGCATTGTTAAAAAGCTACCAATGAAATGTCACCTTCAATTACAAATATAAAATATTAGCAAGTCTGAATCTCATAAGTCCAGTCTGAACTTGGTCATCCCAACTGACCAAGACAACATGGTTCTGTTTGTTTCAGAAAACATACAAAACCCAAGAAATTGAACAGTGACTACATAGGCATTGTAATTTGACAGCTGTTGTAAAGAATGTGGACAACATCTCTTCAGCCTTGAACAGATAAAATGAAGAATATGCAAGAGGGAAGTGTAAAAAAGACAAGAAGTAAGAAATTAACACAAATGAGTGAAACTATGCTGCCACTTGCTTCACCATTTCTACGGAAACTCATTCCTGATACTGAAATTAAATGCAATATTGTGACTGGTATAACAAGATGGTAGGTTTTAAGGTGTCTTTAAACTGGATTCTTATCACCTATTTGGAGAGGATAACAAAAGAAGCAACCCAATTAAAGATAATCACCTGCAAAAGCGGACTCCATTTGGAGATATCTCTCCGAGGTACATACTGAAGCAAAGGGAAAGGAAAACCTTTAGCAGTAAGACAAAACATTCTCAGCTGCTACATACAATAGATGAATCACCAAGGATACATATCAACCATGGTGATGATGGCAAAAAACTCAGGAGATGCTTGAATAGTGTCAGTTTTCACTTCCAATTGCTTTAAAATTTGGTGCAGGAAGAGGGAGGAGTGTCAGCTTGCTGCTTCCATTTCAGTACCCTCAAAACAAGCGAAAAGCTGCTTGCTCTACAAAATGTCTTACAAGTATTTCTATTTAACAAAAAAATCTCCTCTTCTTCTGTTAGAAATTCCACATGCCTACACTAGGAGAGTGGATCCCCCCCAAAATTCATTAATGCCAAATAATCAAGCATATCAGTACTGCACGCTTTACTGGATCATTCACATACAAAGGGATGAAAATGACCACAAGCATTTGGTGTCTTACAGTATATCACAAAACTGCAATTTAAATATAAAAGATATTTTCAGGCTAAATGACACAGGAAAAACTAGGAAAGCTTAACGCCTTTGCTCATCAGCAACTCTACAGACTCTAAACTAGATGAGGGAAAGTTTACAGGAAGAATTATTCTCCTTTACTAGACCAACTGACAAGCAGGTTTTCCCAAGTGCCTCTTTGGGTTTCTAGTGAAAAGCTCTCCTTTTTCCTGTCTCAGTTGAGCTAATAAAAAACTTTCACACCACTCCCTATGAATCTTTCTTCACTTTATCCTTACCTCATCAGTCACAACTCTGAACTAGGAAGCAGATTTACTGAAACAGAAAAAAAGTGTAGCAATTAAAATACTCTGAGGTCATAGACTGTGTCAGTACATGGATTATTGAAAAACATTAGCATTGATAAAAAAACATAACACTAATTCCACCTATAGTTTCTGACAGAAGCACATGACAGTAATTGAACTTGTATCTATTTTTAGAGCTCAGGAATACAACCTATATGACTTTTATCATTGATACCACCATTATCATGAACCAGGCATCTTTGCCTGGTACCACAGAAATTTTATTTTCCTTAAGTTTTCCTCTTCACATATAGCAAAATGCATGGACCAAATCTAAATCATATTTTGCCTAAAAAACACCAATGACTTAAATGATTTCTTAAACAACAGAATCTTCAATGTCAGGTACTCAATTACTAGAAAGAAGGCAGTTTGCTATGCAATGTTGTCAGTTCTTCAGATGACTGATCATTCTTAATTACCTAGCATTTCTTTGGACATTCTCAGTATCTGAGGAACATTACAGCTACAGAAAAACACACTTCCATAAATACTGAAGTTTTAATGAATACCATTCATAAGAATCAATTACTGTGTCTGCCTGACATATATGCTTTGGGCCTGGCTACAGATTCTTACATTTTCTGCTCAAAACTCCAGAATGTTCTACCACTGTACTAGGGCCAGGTTCAGGTTTGTAAGCAGCATTCAGGCTGCATTCTTAACTCCAAACAAGTCAGTGAAATTTACAGAGTCCCAGTGCTTTACTGTACTCCAGTAACAGCAAATCAAGTTGTATAAGTGGTATTGCTGTACAAGCTGTCACTTCCTGGTTATTCACAGATCTCCTCTGTTTAGTATCTCCTTACATTTGGGAGGCCCTATGAAAAAAAGCAGCAGGTTAGGTCATTGTGCCAACAATTCATGACATTTGCCAGTATGCAAACCTTACCTCTAGCATCCAGACAAAGGACTCAATTGCAGTGACCACTAAGAAACAGTACAGGCTTCTGCACAAATTGTTTGTCCTTGGGAGGAGAAACACATCACTATTATTGCTAGTCAATTATTCCTTCAGAAGGAACTGCAAAGCCAACTAACAATATTAAAAATAGCAGTGTTTAAGGGCACATAGAGCACTTTAAGTAAAACCGAGCATTAAAATAGTGAAATAGAAGACAGATGTTTTTTCAAACTAACCCCATTGAGGAACACTCCAACATCAGAAAAAAAACAAGCAAACAAGACATTAAGGCAACTGAAATACAAGCCTAGTAACCACCACTCTATAATAATGTCTGGTAATAGTTGGCTCTTGGCACAAAAATAACAAGTTTAAAGCTTTGAAAATGAATGGAAATATAACATGTTGGTATGTATTTCAACAGCCACCATATTAAACTGGTGAGAGGTCTGACATTAGTGGTCCAGTCAGAGGTGAACAACTGGACTGAATGAAGGTGAGACAGGCAAGTATTCAAAATGCAATTTATTCCCTAGCGCTGGCTTTTATACGATGGCAAAGATTTCATTACATCCTATCAGCATAAGTGATGAGTATATTTACAAGGTTCTGTCTCCTAGAACAACAAGCATTATTTTGTCATTTAGAAATTTCATATTTATGTTAACAGATTCTCTCTGGTACCAAAAATAGGAGAAAAAGCAGGTATCTATCATGATTTACAAATTGTGGCCTTTGGAATTTGACAGTATTGGAATTTAAAAAGCACACACACACAGAGGTACTGGACCACAAATACTTCTGTAAACTTTGTCTCCAAGTAACTAGTATGAAACTATTTTGATTTCGCAATAATCTTAACTGTTATTCTGCAATAACTGTTCAGTACCATGCACAGTCTGGCAGTCTACATACATAGTCTACTTTCTACATCAATAGTTATCTTTGCTGCAAACAATATTCACCTTCATCCACATTTTAAACGGAGGGAGTCAAAACAAATAACCCCACACATACTATGCACAGACTCATTCATCTCAACACAGAACTCTCTACGGGCTCTTTCAGAACTAATATATATCATTTGCACAAAACGTTCTTATAATTAGAACTGCAAAAATACTGGACTACAACAGCTATGTGCAGAACTTCTGAGATTAAACAAACCACTATTACTTGAAACAACTGCTGCAACCAATGTAGTTCGAACAAAAGAAATTACAGGAAAAGTACCACAGGCCAAGTAAGTTAAATCAGGATCACAGACTTTCACTTAGAACTGAACTTACAGTCTTAGACAATTTAGTAAGTTCTCCGAAAAATTTCCTCTTACCAGTAGACAAAAACCAGGAGCTGGAGATAACTACATTCTACAGACTTGTAAAGCAGCAGCTGCAAAAGCTTGGCTAATGGTTTAGCCATAGTATGCTGACAGATGGATATGAAACTATTAATAATGAAGGAATGCAAGCATGTTATGAACTGTACCAGCTATTTTATGGATTGTTACACATTTCATTCTGAATTTTAGCATAGGAAGAAATACTGTGGTTTGAAAATCTACTATTCAGCATAGTTGCTAACCTCAGCTATAATTCATTATGCATGGATATATTACAACTCCAAATACAGCATATTATGATCCATTTTAAAACCAAAACACGTAGACTAAAACCAGGACACTGACCTAATGATGCACAAAAGCCCTAAGCAATGTAAGAATAGGCCATATGCAGCCAGGCATTTGTTCACCTTCAGACACAGTACAAAGCATCATAACACTGCTATGTAACAAAATCCTTCCTAGAGCTGTTAAAAGTTTAAAGGACATTCCAGTCACCTAACACTTTTTTTCGCTTCTTCTCAGTAATAACCTGGTTAGCATTTTTACTCATACTTACCCTTTTCACCAAAGACAGTTTTACATTCAAAATCGCTGCTGCCAGAAACCACACATTCCTGCCCCTCCTTTCTGCCTACATTAGTGCCTGTTCAGCGCCCACTACATTTCGGGTTGCTTTTCAGACGGTTTACAGCCCTGTTCAGGCTCATCAGCAAGTACGAACCAGTTGCAAATTCTATATTGAAGTAAATTACAAGGCAGGTGAAAAGGATATGTATTGTCCTCTTGCTGATGTTTAATCTTTGACATTGGTTGACCACTTCTTGATTTTGGACTACTCAAGCTTTCTTTAATATAGGCTCAATTGACCTGCTACCCACATGCCACTTGTGATTTGTACAGGTAATTTATTCTGCTTGCAGCTTGCATCTGGTAGCCTTCTTTCCCAGGTACAACTTCAGAATGATCAGTGGATTTCCCAGCAGCAGCTTCACCACTTTCCTAGTTACCCTCTTCTGCAGCTCCCTTAAGCCAACTGATAAAGGAGACCCAGCAGTAAGCGTTGTTGCCAACCCCAAAACACTATCTCCAGCCAATACCAATCTCCTTTACTATTGCCAGTCTGCTCCTTGAAAAATATGACAAGCAGGAGCAGACTTCACAAATTGTTTCAGGTGCATCTGTCTGCTTCCAGTAGCTCCATTTGAGGGGCACCGCAGAAGCAGCGTACAGCATATCCGTTCTAATACACAGTACACTAGTTCCGTGCATCCACTCTGTACCCAGGTCTCCTCGGAAACCTTGCGCTCACTGCCCAGTTGTGACTGTTTCCATCACAAGGGGCTCTTCCATGCAACCAGAAAAAGTTATACAAACCCAATACATGGCAGCTTTAGGCAGCTGGTTATATATACTCCCCAGGAAACCCTATGACAGAGCATATTCAGAAGATTTTTCAGGTTAGGAATTTTCCCCACAAACAATTTTCATAACAAGCAAGCCTTGACTGTTTTATCAGTCAATTCCTCTCCCAAGCAAGCTCTTCACCATCTAGCTTGAAAATGATATGGAAAAGGACATAACACTAAAAAGGTGAGCAGCAGGATCCTGCACCATTTCTGGAGAACTGAAAGAATTTGCTGAAGATGTAAGGGAACAGTTCTTAATGTTGTTCCAGACCTCTCTGGGCAAACCTGAGTTTTGTTAGAATAAGACATTGTTTAAGGAAATCACAGAAGATAACAGAATGCAAGGGTCTGAATAGAAAAAAATCTTAGTATTTCATACCTAGCTTTCCTTTCACTGTATCTTCTCTCACAACTACTGGAAGGAACAAAAAGACTTAACATATGTTTAGTGATGCACAAATTCAAGACTGATTGATAGAGAAACAAGCACATAGCCCTACATCAAACTTCCAGTTATCTAGTTGTAACTTGGCAGTATTGTTCATAGGCTTTGCACAGAAATAACTTCAGCTTGGCATTTCAAAGACTGCCAACATCTGAAGCCAGTTTGCTTAAACTAACACTCTTGAGAAGTAATGTACCCAGAGCACCAGTATGTGCCTCCAGCCTTACGCAAGCCCCCTTTTCCCTAGGGGGGACCTTCATGAAGTTACAAAAAACCATCTAAGCAGTAAGCACTTTTAAAGCAATTTTCCTCTACTAAGAACTAAGGGTTTCAGCTGCATGGAGAAGTAGTGTTTAATTCATATATTAGAGATGATTTTGCTAACCAGCACATCACGAAAAATATATCACAGTGTGCCAAGAATCCAGTCAAGACCTCATATCGTTGAAGAGCAAAGCATCCTCTGCCCATTCAAAAGTATGAGATATGATAAACACAAAAGTAAAGTATGGAAAATAGTGGAATTGAAAGACAAAAAAGTGTTTTGTATTCTGGATTATGCAATGCAGCTCATCCAAATCAGAGTAACAAAAAATGTTAACAGATTATTGGGAGGGAGAGATAACTGCCTTACTGAAATTCAGATGTAGTCTCACCAACAAAAAACCAGCATCTCATTAATTCTTGTCTAATTAAAATTCTGCAGATACTGCTTAGTCTTATTTAATAAAAAACTCTAGATCTAATTTTGTTTACCTAGAATATTACAACAGCAGTACTACATGCTCAAATGAGATATAGCTACGCATTTTAGCAAGAGGCAACATGACAGTTTTGATGAGGCTACCAAAATTATGTAGATTCTCATTGGAATTCATATTTGAAATGAGTCTCTCAGTTTCATTATACTGAACTTCTGCCAAATGGATTAAAATGCTTGCTGTTAAAATGATGGGTTTCCTTCTTTAAATAGAAAATCGGGGTGAATAAATTAACATAGATAGCTGCAACTTCATTGAACAATGATACAAAGCATACATGTTCTCAATAAAGAAGATTGAGTCTTCTTGGAGAAAAATCAAAATGAAGCTGCTCAGGAGACCCTACGTTATAGCTCAGATTCCAGTTCCAAGCAAAACAGAAGGAAACCAGAGCAACTCTTCCAATGCACAAGAGCCTCAACAACAGATGAAACAGGGTAGACTGTACTGTAGCTTGTCCTATAAATCTAGATACTCCTGTTTTCAAGGAAGTACAGGATTATCGACCATCTAGCTGCAATAGTTTGGTCCAGTTGTCCATTACTATCATCCAACTATGTGTGGAAGGATAGGAAATTTTGCAGACTGAAAAAAGCAGGTTCTCTAGTTAACAGCAGCAAGCAGACTGGATTGTGAAGCTTCCAGATCATACTTCATGCAAAAGCAGCGCCATTGGCACACCTGGTTCGACACAAATGCAATATTCTCACAAAGCAGTCTTGTAGACACAAAGAGGAAAGTGATTCAATCATCTCTACTACTATGAGTTTCCAAGCAAATCAGATTGTACTTTTGATCTCTGGGCACACTTGTATTGTAACAGACATAGGCATCACCCAATCTTAATTTCCTCTTATCCCCACCCCTTTTCACCTCAGGGGTTTGGTACAATATTATTTAGGAGTAACAATTTCAGAGCAGGTCCTCTTTATTCCCAGAAGCACTGGAGCTGAGTAACCATAAAACAAACTGTAGAAAATGTGGAAATCAAACAACTTATTAACCTGTACTGAGCTCATACAGGTAAGATTTTTTCCAACAACTTGTAATCTAGTCAACTATTCTTTGTATTACTATCCTGTCTAGAGACTAGAATCTCTTTCAGTTACAAATTATGCAAATGTGTAAATATTCCTTGAGAACCTACAGTTTAAATAAAAACCAAAGGACAAGGAGGCAAAAGAAAACATGTGAAAAGAATTAAATACTTAAAACATAAGTAATTCTCTGCTGACTCACAAATAGATTATTGGTCTAAAGGTTCAGGCAATTTTTCACACAGTCAAAACAGTACATCTTGCCAAACCCTAAACTCTCAATAAAAGGCATAAAAAGCTCCTCAGTACAATTACTATTGTTTTCTACAGCAAATAAAGTAAAAACCCCAAATACCATACTTTAATTTTAGCAGTAGAACATCTTATATAGGTATGTTAAACTAGAGAAATATAACCTAGATGAATCTGTTACAGGGTAGATGCAAAATGTATTGGAAAATGACACACAGCAGTTCCCAGCATTTAAAGGTTTCTTATTGAGCAAAATGGTATAGTCTGCTTGAAGTCTCATTCTATCCAATATTTACACAAAGAATCTGTAACAGAAAGAATGATCATTTTCCTTGCAAAAACAGGAAAGCAGGGAGGAGACTGCAAGTACACTTGAATGTAAGATTAGAATTCAAAGTCATCTTGACAAGTCAGGAAAAATAACACATTAGGAGGAGTAGTAACAAAGTCAGCAGATGCAGAAGATCCAGGGTTTTAATGAATGTTAAGTAAATGACATCAGGCTGTTGCAAAGAAAGCAGAAAGTGTACTATGATGCATAAACAAGAAGATGCCCTGCAAGGCATGAGAAGACATTCTTCTCCATGCCTGAGCATTGGCAGAGATTCACCTGGAATGCGCTCTCAGTTTGGGGCACCTCACTTTCAAGATGATGTAAATCAGCTGAAGGGAACCCAGAGAAGTGCAATGAGAATGAGGGTTAGAAGACACAAGAAACTGCTGATTTATTTTTTAAGTCTTTCAGAAATTTAACTCAAGGCAGGTATCAGGGAAAGTGTCTGCCCTCCTTTATAGCAAGTACTGTCCCTGATCATATAGCAGATCAAAAACAAATCTACTAGTAAAATCTCATTCCTCTCAACTCCCTCTCCTATAGGTTAATGCCAGTGCCTTCCTTCTACATAATTTCATATGTGCAATTGTGCAGAATGATAGCTTTTGGCAAAGTCACTTGCACTGTAAAATGGAAAAAGCATTGGAGGGAATATCTTAGAAGAAAAAGAAAACTGAATTCCAGTATCACATAACGTTAAACTACCTCCTTTTCTATACTTCACCACCACATGAAAACAGGAAACATTGCTCTACCATTTCTCCTTTCTTTTCCTCAGCAGTATTAAACATTTTATGAGCATAGACAGTCCAAAAGGAACACTGTGTTGAGCCATAAACTACAGGCACATATAAAAATTCTCCAGGCATATTCTCCAGGCACATATAAAAAGAAGTATACAGATGGCAGCAGTACTGAAGATAGTTATAATTTCATTCTAACCAGTAATTTTAAACAACAAAATCGTGCCTTCTGAGAATAATTTTTAACATCACACAAGACAAAACCATCTAACTTTGCCACTGTAACAACACTTAGCAGTTGGATTAACTCCCTTCTATCAAAACTATCTTTTGCTCAGTACTGTGGAGTGAAGGGATAATTGAAACAAACAATCTGCCAACAAAAGCTGAGTTTATTAAGTTTTAGTGAGGGCAAAGAAAAAACTCTGGTCTGTAAGTCCCCTTCAACCATTTTGTTTTCCTAATTAAACAATAACACAAATTAAAATTCATTCCAAACCACACTTTACAAACAGCAGTGTTCACATATATGTGAAATTCTGATACTAGTTTTTTAGGCAGGTTTTTGTAAGAAAACAAAGAGTTACACTAGAATATTTAATTAAAAAAATAAAGCTATAGACTCAGTTCTGGGCCCTAAAATACTGCTAAGTATAACACAGGAAGAAACCTTAACTTAAAATGTCTTGTTTGTTTCACAAACTATTTGTTACTTAAACTGATGAAGGACACTGAACAAGGTTAGGTAGTCCTCTTTGCACCACAGGAGAGTGTGTTTGAAACCAAAAGTTCTGGTATAGCTAGCATGAACATAATTTTCTAATGATGCTCAGTTCACCATTTAATGAGGACATTAACACCACCTTGATTTCTGGTGCAGGGGGAGTGAAACATCTTGAAGAGAATAAGAATTGTTCTTTACTAGAAGAAAGTTAGTTCTGAAAGTAATCTTCCCGATTTAGGAAACAAATTACCATTTTCCATGGCTTAAAAAGTTGGGGCTACTCAATGTTTCTTCAATTCACACACAGTAATAAAAGTCAGCAACTTCCGCAATATCTGCATTATTCTAAATACTTATGCTTCTGTGAATAACATTTATTCGTTATTAGCATATTATTATGCTAATATTATCATAGCATAATATGCTATTGTTAGCATAGGACACTAGCATTTTTTCATCCCATTGAATGCATAGAAGGACAACTCAGTTTCTCCAAGAAGTCGGTGAATTACCTTCATAAAATTCTGCAGATTCAGAAGCAGTCACAAATTGCTTTAACTTCCATGCTGCTCCCTGGACAAATATACAGACTTCATGAAAAAGAAGCACCAAATGAAAGTTAAGGGTGGGGGAGAAACAAAGCAAGTAGCAGCCCCACACTGAAAGGAGAATTACATTATTAGGTAAGCTGCAATCTTTTGCAACAAGCAGATAGCCAGAAGTTCAGTGCGATTATGCAGAAATATACATATCCTTCTATTAGCAGCTGGAATGGTATTCAAGTTCACATACATATACAAACATAAAACATGCTTGACATTGGAGAGACAAGACACTTTACATAAATATCAGCAGCCCAATGGAAAAGGACCCATACTTTCCACTGAATTCTCATCACCCCTAGAAACTGTTTGAACCACATCTGGCCTAAATATGGCTAGTAAAATTCTGGTAACTCATTTCCAAAATGTTTTCTTCTGATAAGTTTAGCTCCTCATTAAAGAAAAACATGTTTGATATGGTATAACATTTAAAACTTTAAAATGGAACCAGTGCTCAAAGTTTTGGAAGTAAAGTTTTTCTTATTCTAGGTTTAAACAACTTGCAAAGATAACTCAGTTACTGCTTCTGTAATGCTGTTATTAAAAATACTTATTACTGAAGTGTAAAAACAAATCTTGCATTTCAGCAGCTTACAGTCCAGATACGGATTAATTCACCTGGAAGTCTAATGTATCTCCGTAGTTTTGGGAAAGTCAGCATACAGTGTTGTTACAGTATGTAACAACACATCAACTATCCATTTTTTCCAGACTTCTACATATTTATTACCAGCTCAATGGGAACTGGCATTTAAACAACTTTTCTTCAGAAATCCTCCATTTTGAATTTTAACTTTCCATAAACTAGTATCTTCAAACATCAGAACAGCAATAGCAAAGGTGCAGAGGAGCTGACAAGCAACCACCTACATGGAAACAGAATAAAACAGAACCAAGGATGAGGCCAAATGGAAATACTTGCTTATAAAGAAAGAGAAAATTAACAGTTCAAATATTCTCTTTGCCAACAGAAATATTTCAGTCTTGAAACACTGTACTGCAGGAAGCTGAGATGATACAATTAAACACACTTAACCAAAGACGGCAGAAAAGAAACTGCAGGTATGAAGGAATTTGTGCACATAAACTGATTTTGAGCAGAAGAAAACTTTCAGAACATAAAACCAAATATATAATTAGCTAAATACTTGGCTTTCCAAAGCAAATTAGAATATTGGGTATAAAGTTTAGAGAGCAGAATGCCTAAGTCAGTGTGAAGCACTGAAACAAAATATTTGAGAACAGAGTGTGAAAAGAAAATTGAGTATGACTGCTTTAATTACTGTCATATTCTCAATACTGAGAAAGTGAAATTCTAGTTTTTTTAATGGAGCATGTGGCTTCTATAGGGGAAAAATATTACCTGTGGAAATTATGGGCTTCCTGACTACCGTTAACTTATTTAGCATAGCAAATAAAAGCATTAGAGAATAATTACATAAGGTTTGTCTTTCATTTGCACTATAAATCACAAGTGAGAGATGAAAGTCTCTCCTCCTAAGCTGTTTCATATTCTCAGAAGAAACAATTTAAAAAAACCCCAAACAAACAAAACCCCAAAAAGATGCTGTTATACACGTGCTGGTAGTAATGATAACCACCATGCTTACCATAAATAACAAAGGTTCACTTCACAGATCTAAGAACACGGCCCAGACAAAAATATAAAGGACAGCCAGTGTTGTAATCTGATTAGCCTTAGGGATTTACAAAGCACATTTCATCTTCAGTCTCAATTTGACATTTAAACGAATGCTTAAAGCAGTTTGGTTTTGCAACTGCCACTTCTAGAGTGCTTTTCCACCAAGATGTCTAGCCAGCTTCACACATTTTCTCAAGTACTAACAACTAGCAGACCAGGTTCTGTAAATAACAATTTTTATAAGCTAAACAGTTAAATTCCAAGAACAATTCTAGTCATACCGGGTTTTAGTTTTAGCTCTTCACTGAAATGGAAGCATCATTTCTCTCAACCATGAACACTAAGCTACTTTTACTGAATACCACTTACTAATAATATAGTTTCCTATGAATATGGAAGAAGAGAAGAAAGAAAATCCAAAGTGTATTTTGTTTTCTATTATTTTTAAGAAGGCTAAGGACATCAGAAACTAGACAGGAAACATATAGGACTGATCACTGCTGCTTAAGTATGTCATCTGGCAGACAGCGCCAAACTCATTGTAAAAGAAAACATTCAGATCCAAGCGCTCAGAAGTACAGCATGCTCTAAAACCAGATAAACGTAATGTAAACTTTTCATACAGCTTTACATGTTCCCTGGATTTCAAAAATAAAGGTCTTTTTCTTTGATTTAATCAAACTGTCCTTCTCAGTTTCTAGCATGTGTTTTTAATCTGACTGGACAGTTTCAAGCAAACCTGGCAGAAAAAAGTAGGCTGTGGTCACAGCTATGTGCAGGGAAGGGGAAAAAGGGACACTTCTACATAGTGCCCCACGGAGGAAAACCCTTCAGTGGCTGTTCGGGCATCATTACAGCTGCCAGGTAGCCTACCAATAGACCAGAAGCAATCCAAACCTTGTGCTGCCCCTTGCCCTGGCATCAATTCAAGAGCCGAGGATGGAACCAGGCTTACTGCTAAGTTAGGTGGAAGAAGGAATTTAAAAGTGAAATCAGGAAACATATTTCACTTGGAGAAACAATTTATGTTTTACTGACATCCATACATAAGAAAGCTTCGCGTTTCTTTGTACTTTACAAAGAAAAAAATCAAAAACCATTAAGTCAAGCAAAAACTTACAATCACACACTTTCACTTGCTTCATTCAGTGGCTAAGATGATGCCGCTGATTGAACAGGTTTAATTTTTCTCATCTCAGAAGGTAGATTAAGGTTTCCTTTACCACACATTATTTAAGTCTTACACTGAGGATGGCAAGTATTACTTTCCAATGAGCATCTACATGTCACTCAGACTCAGTGCAAGTACTTTCTGAACAGTAACAACCCCATCCTCACAGCATCCTCACAACAACATGTAGAGCTACTTGGGTTTGAAACAGCTCTCTGAGTTCGGCAAAAGCTATGAATGCTAATCATTTTTGCACATCAAACTCAGTATCCTGACACCATGAACACACAATTATAAACAGCTAGAGAGTTTAACACACAAACAGAAAGAACTGTGTTAAACTCATTTGAACCCCATTGTAACATGGTAGTACAGGGTTTCCCCAAATTTAATCCTATTTGAATCCATTTACTTTTTAGGAAATGGGGAAAAAAGCCCATTTAAAATACTCTGTGACAAGAAGCCATGAATGTTTAGTAATGCATTCCAATGATTAATTAGTCCAGTAAGAACACACCCCTTATTTGAAGTCTGAACTTGCTCAACTCAGCTTCCAACCACAGAACTGTGGTGTACCTTTGTCAGCTGAAGAGAAGGTTGCTTTTATCAAATACCTCTTCCTCAAGTAGGTACATATTGAGTAATAAAGAAACCCTTAACATTTCCATAGGTAAACTAAACAAAGTAAGCACCTTACGTTTTAATTACTAAGACTGCTCGCCCCTTCTCCCAGTCATTTTCAAGCTCTGGAAGCTGATTTTTCACCATCCTCCCTGGACTGTTACTGCCAGATGTACTGCTCCAGTAACAGTTACAGCTAACTAGGTAATGCACAACCTCTTTATTTCCAATTCCCTTGCTCAGCTGCTCAAAGTTTTTCACCAGACCTTTTAGCTATAACCAAAAGGATTGACTTCAACTCCTATCAGTCATTAACTTCAAATCTTTTTCAGAGTCTCAGACTGAGACCTGAAAGGTCTCTCCTACTAAAAGACCCTCTACTTGTTGCCCAACTAAATATTTAGTTGCAATGATTCTGTCATGAAACCTGTTACATATTGCTTCATGTGCCAAATTTATTAGTGATCTAAATAATTTTGCAACCTTACTAGTATTCTTTTAGTCACAAATTTGTATTTATGATTTTTTTAGGTAAGTAAAAATACCAACACTTATTTATAATTAGAACCTTGGATACTCTGCAACCTCAAGTAGCAGAGGTTAACGCAATGTATGCAACAGCAGACTTATCTCTAGTACGCACCAACACTTGCAGATGCATAACACATTCTCCTGTTGGATTTTGCATATTACTCATACACAGCCCTGCCTAGGGATCTGCGTTTGCAAGAACTCAAATCTCTAGCAAAGGCTCTCCTAGAATTCTTAGCTAACAGGAGTTACTACAGTTTATTTTGTAACATAACATTTAACAAATCTTTAAAATACTCCAGAACCAACCCGCAAACAATGCATGTTAAAGACAACAATAAATTAAAATATAGTTGGATTTCCACTGAATAAATTGATAAACCTAATCAAGAGGTGCTTTAAAAATATACAAGCTTTCAATCTGTGTATTTACATGTAATTACACAGATCATTAAAGATTTTTATTTAAAAGGTAAGATATCTCTTGGACCAAGTCAAAAAGACAGAGCTGTGACCAGAGCGCAAGTTCCTCCCCAGAATTCCAGAACTCCTTACCAAAGTGTTCACAATGAAAAACAAGGACAGCACCAGCACACCAGGTATTGCAAATGCCTCAAAGCATTAACATAAATGAAGCCTTTAAACATTTGAGCTTTACTTTCTTCTTATGTAGGAAGAATTAGGGTCACAATCCTAGGCTACTTCATATTGTCCAACTCTAAGACTTTTGTTAATACCAACGCTGTCCCTCCCTCTGACTGTAAGCAGGGCAGCAGCCTGAACTGCCAGAGGCTCCAATCCAGCCCAGCTTCACCATTTTAAGTGGGGGGGAAGAAGTGGGTGTCTAAACGAGAAGAAAATAGAGAAATAGAGAAAAATAGTATATTTCCATCAAACTTCTCCCCTTTTCAAAGGACTGCGTAATACTTTCCCAAAAGAAGAGAGTGTACATACTTAGAATTCTTTCCTGACTTTTTAAAGCACTATAAACATTATTGTGTGCACTAACTAGGATGCTATCTTTTGCACCTGAACTTTAAAGGCACTTACACAGGGCTTAATTTTCTCTATCAAAAGCCTTTAGAAATTAAACAGCAGAAGGAAATCCATTCCTCTTAAGTCAGCCAGTTCCACGCCTCTGACGTGTATTTCTGGTGTGACAGTTGCTGTGACCTCAGGAGCATCAGAGGGGAAAAGGCCTCACCGGTCTTACTCATGTTCTAGCCACAGTTTCTCTTACACTGGAGTGATGAGCAGGCTACCCATATTCGGAAATAATTCCAAGAGTTGAGTCTCAATAATATCTTCTGAGTTGATATGATCCATGGTGGATCATATAAGGAACACACACACATGTTTATGCAGCTTACATCTTCTAAAACATTTTTTAAATTAGGTCCACCCAGGTCCACCCAGTCCCTGCACTAATTGCCTGTGTCTTCCTTTGTATTTTACGGTCAAGTCCACAGACTAGGACTTGCTGAGCTGTTACCTTCCTTTCTGCATTAATTAGCATACATTTTCAGTCACAAAAGGAATTTATGCTGCTCCAGAGTATGAGATCTTTTGAGATTCTGTAAACTTAAGTAGAAGGGACAGAAATAAAAAGACCTTCAGCTAGTCAGAGTACACACTAGTTTGAGCAAGCACTGTATTAGAAAGGAACCATCAGGGTAAGCAATAGTTAGCAGCAAAATAAAATATGAGGTTTAAGAAAAAAATAGAAAGCAAAGCACTGAAATACAGCTGGGAAATCTTGTAAACCCTTATTTGAGCTACTAAATAAAATTTAAAAAAATTTATAAACTCAACAAAACACACCAAGCAGAACAGATAGTATGCCCCCCTTCCCAACAGTTTTCCAACTGGTACCTGCTTGGAGATTCCTGCTGGAAGCTTTTTCTGGTTTTCATCTTCCTGTCATTTTCATTCTTCTCAGATTTTATTACTTGATACTGTAAGGCAAAAATTTAAAAAAGGAGGAAGAACTTACTGGTATTGAGAACTCCTCTGCCAGATACTTCAATACTGATGCTCCTCTAGCCAAAAAGTTACTTCTCTCTGCCAGGTTGCCTTGGAGTTTTGTGTCAAACTCCTTTCTGACAACTGAAGCAACAGAGTCAATTATTACAAGTTTAACTTTCTTTGAAATAATTTCTTCTTCCAAAGACATAATCCTAAAAAAGGAAAAACAAAAAAACCCTTCAGTCATTGATAACATTATTTACCCAATAGAACATTTTTATAACCCTGAAATTGTTTAAATAAAAGGCTTTAATAAGCTGAAAGTCAAGCCCTCTTTTTGTCACCCTCACACAGCACCTCCACTAACATCTGCATGCATTGAAGACATTTGGAAAGGAATCTGAGGCTGTAGTGGACCACACAACCTAAGGCAGGACCTCTCCAAAAGAGAGGTTTGGAAAAACCTGTCATTAGCCACACTATGCTGTACAAACCCTGAATTGCAGACAGCAAGCTAAATGGACATTAAACCCACACCTTTTTGCTCACAGTAGCAGCATCCCATTGCTAACACCAGAATCCTTAGTGTTTATATATGCAGAAGGTCAAATCTGTTTCTGTATACATCCAAAGGCAGCATGCCAAACCTAGTCCATTGATAATACACTACTAGCTGTTCTTTGATAAAGTTGCACTAGAAACTATTCATAGAATAATTCTCCCACTAACATAAAATACACAAGATGGTGGTAAAATGTAACTTAATTTTCATTGTAAAATGCGTTCACAAATTAACTTAAGTTAATAACATGACAATACAACACTGCTAACAACAGCATTCAGGCTGACAACTGTAAAACAATTCCTCTTTCCCACTGCTGGAGGGGTCCAATGGAACTAAACTGTGCTTTGGCAGAGCAAACTCCTTTCATGGAAAAAGTAACTCTTATACTATGGTTTCTCCACAATCCAAGACAAGACCTTTCACGTGAACATAAGACCTGTCACATGAAGCCCTTTAAAGGCTTACAGGGATCAAATCATATAGAAATTGTCTATCAGGAATTAGAAAACATCAAGTGGATTAGTCACACGCTATAAGATGAGAAGAGCAGTGTTAGTCTTTCTATAGCAATTCTTTGTTGGAGACCATACTGTTATCAACATGAAAAGCCCTCAAATAAATTAATTACTCTTCATAAAACTTTGATATAAAACAAATATTGTTAGAAACAATTCAAAATGGTCTTTTTTTTTAAACTCTGGAAAGGAATACCTCTTCAGTACACTGCCACAGGTCAGCTCTCGATACAGGTGAACACTACGGGTCATGCAGAACAGCTTTTCATCCGAGTCAAAATAAGCAGGGAATCTGTTTCCTGCTATCTCAATCAACCTATCAAAAAAACCCAGAATTCGTAACACTGAAAAATTAATAATGTGGGATAATAAGGCACCAAGCAAACAAAGCAAAACTCTAAATGATAAGCAGATACACCAAGTAATACTGGAAATCTTTTTCAACAGAGAAGCATACTTTAGCAGTCAGACTGAAATTCTTGGAAGTTCTAACAGATGGGTTCTCTTCCCAGAGTCAGTGGTACACTAGGGAAAGACAATGTGTCTGTGTGCAGAGAAACAGCATACCTCCTGTAGAAGGAAACTGCAAAGTTTATAGTTACTGAATGCAAAGTTCTTTGAGTTTGTACATTCTTCCACTCAATGCTAAGGATTCTCCTATTTTAATTTTTATATCTAAATATTATTTCATTACCTCTGTAAAAAGGGCTTATACAATCTTGAGAAAATATACTTCATAGAACTTAGCAAAAAAAACACCAGCATTGTGTCACAAGGTGACTGAGGCTCCAGCTGCCAGGCAGCTGCAACTGAACATGTGTCCATTCCATCAGCACAGGTACAACTGTCATGGCTTCAAATAATGAAATGACTCAGTTTCAGTGGCTGCTTCACTGGTAGAACTGCATGTGGGATTCCACGATTAAATGTTCTCCATTACCTTATTAGCAAATTCATGACCCTTCAAAACTTTGAATTACAATTGTTAAGCACACCACTGTTTATTATCAGAGTAGACTAAGGAAGCATATCAGATAACTGGTGATAACACCAAAAGAAGTCAGAGGAAGTTGGGTATTACCTGTTGTCAAAATACTTTGATATTCAGAAACTATGCTTTGAAAAACCTCTTGCACAGATGTAAAGCTAAACAATTTACTGATGAGAGGCCAACATTTTCAGTTAAATGCGATTATATACATAAAATCGTAGAGAACTCTTCAGAACTTAGTGGAACAAAATTTCACCCCTCTGAACACAGGGCCATTATATAAATTATATAATCCTTAAATAAACGTCCTTATATAAACGATCCAAAAATTTAGCTTAAACTCAGTTTCAGTCTGAGCACTGTAATAGTTTTTTTTTTTTACACAATTAAGGTTTGGGGTTTTAATAACAGAAAATACTTAATTGTATTTTAAGCAGACAGATCACATTGCTTATAGTTTGAGAAGAGTGGCATCTAGTGGATGATACCTGTGGGCACACCTTACTGGTTATCTTCATGCTTTTTATTTAGGGCCTTTTCATTAAAGCCAAAATGCTAAAGCTATTTTAGAAGAATTCTTTTAAATCATTTATTTGGCTTAAAAACAGAAACACTAAGTTTGAATGTTAATATACTTATTACTGAGCAAGTAATTTCATTACAATACCCTGAAACTCATTCATTAGATATCACTTATTACATATAAACTTGACCTGTAGAACTTCCAGGGACAGAATCTTGTCTTTGCATTTGCATAATTAATCACGCAGATCATTTAGGCAACAGTGATCTGTCATTCAAGGAAATGAATCACGTAATTCATTCCCATGGAATTCAATTTCAGGACACTTCCCAATGGGCATGCATATCACACAGAACATCATTACACACACTGACTTAAAATGACACACCACAATCTTGCTAAGATCACAGAGCTCCATGCAGGTTTGATGTTCTTAAGATCTAAATCCTGTTTGTCATGATGAGACCAAAAACTGCACAGAACATGTTCTCTGCAATGACCATGGGGGCCCATCACGTGGAAAAATCCCTATTTGTTCTCAGCTTTGGTTCACAGAAATTTGTAGCCAGTGTTTTTCACAAGCAAAAAGTATGGCTAGAGAGAAAAGCACACCAAACAAATTATTTTCAGACTTTCTAAGTCAGACTGGTATGTTTTCAGTTAATAGCTGGCGAGAGTTGAATTGAATTGCTACGCTACAAAACTGATGACAACAGTCTCGATTTCCAGACTTACTACAGTCATTCCATCTACTTGTCCTAGTGTCCATGTTCTGACAAAGCTGAACAACGGACACAATCTGCACTGTTACAGCTTTCTTTCACACAAGAGAAAAATATACAAATTACAGAAAACAGTGGCATATCTTCAAAGACCAGCCTCAATTCTGACCACTCTCCTCAGCATTGCTAATTAGATTGAACAAAACTGTCACATTAGAGAGTAAGTAATAAGACTGTGAAAGTTTGTGGAAGCAAAAAGCTCCCTGCCTTTAAGTAAGATCTACCAGGCAGAACGACAAGACAGAAGTGCCTTATAGCAAAAGAAATAAAATTAGCCAGCATTATGCAGTTTCTTTCTAGAAGTAGCATGGCCTCACAGCCAGTATGACAGCTGCAACTTCGCAACTCTCAGTCCTAAGAAGTAGCAGAGGTGCAAACACTCTTCCCAGGATTTCTGATATGGACTTTTGAGTTTTAAATAAAAATAGTGCCAGCTAAATGTCTCCATTAACCTCTCTAAAGTAAGTTGCTATTAAATGAATATTTGCCCTCTTATCTGAAGTGTTTGGAACAACAACAAAAACAATCTCTTCTACTTGTCATCTATTAATAAAACAGGATTATAGAATCGTAAGAAAATTCAGTTTAGAAAGAGAACTCAGGAGACCCCCAGGCCTACACCATGTTCAAAGTAATGCCAGCTATGAAGTCAGAACAAGTTACTCAAGGCTTTATCTAGTCGTATTTTGAAAGCCTTCAAGGATGGAGACAGCACAGCTACTCTGGGGCAACCTTTTCCAACTCCTCAGTGTCCTTATGCTGAAAAAGCTTCTCCATTTATCAGTAGAGAAATGGATTTCAGTGTATCCCTGTTGTCTCCCTGCCATGCACCACTGTGCCATCTTCTTGATGGCCTCCTCATTGGTAGGGGAAGGTTGCTGTCAGATCCCCCCAAAAACCTTCTCTCTTCTAGACCAAGCAAGCCCTCAGTCTCTCCACAAAGGGCAAGTGCTCCAGCCCCCAACCATCTTAGAAGTCCCCAGCTGAACTCCCTGTATTTTGCCATGTCTTTCTCAAACTGAGATCCCAAAACTGGACACAGGATCTAAATGTAGTCTAGCAGGTACCAAGTAGAAGAGGATAAGTACTTCACTCACTCTGCTGGTGCTGCTCCTTAGACATTGCAACACAAAGTATAAGATATAGCCTGTCTTCTGAAATTGTGTTTAGCTATCATTTCCAACTAAGCAATACTAAGTATGATTTAATACATAAATATTCTCATCCTTAGTAACAATGTTATTTCTACCATATTTCCTTCCTACAGCCTACTCTTTCAGCAGTTTCATTTTCATGTTCACCTCTTTTCCTTTTCTTTAGCATTTGCTAAAGAAGCAACAAGTCTTAACTCACCTGTTAAGGTCACTCTTTTTTACTATCTACACTTCAGCATAGTAAGTAAAAATTAAAGGGTGTGTAAGAAGGGAGCACCATACTTTCAAAGCCATTATTGAACAGTTTTTTTAGTATCATGGAATAGCTTGGGTTGGACGGGACTTGAAAGATCATCTAGTCCAATCCCCCTGCAATGAGCAGGGACATCTTCAATGAGATCAGCTTGCTCAAAGCCCCATCCAACCTGACCTTCAACACTTCCAGGGATGGGACACCTACCACCTCTCTGGGTGACCTGTTCCACTGTTTCACCACCCTCATCGTAAAAAATTTCTTCCTTATGTCTACCCTAAATCTTACCTCTTCCAGTTTAAAACTGTTACTCCCTCATCCTATCACTACAGTCCCCTATCAAGAGTCCCTCCCCGAGCTTTCCTGTAGCCCCCTTTAGGTACCAGAAGGCTGCTACAAGGTCTCCCCAGAGCCTTCTCTTACTCCAGGCTGAACAACCCCAACTCTCTCAGCCTGTCCTCAGAGCAGAGGTGCTCCAGCCCTCTGATTATCTTTGTGGCCCTCCTCCGGTCCCGCTCCAACAGGTTCATGCCTTTCCTATCCCGAGGGCTCCAGAGTTGGATGCAGTATTCCAGGTGAGGTCCCACCAGAGCAGAGTAGAGGGGTAGAATCTCCTCCCCTCAACCTGCTGGCCATGCTTCTTTGGGTGCAGCCCAGGATACGGTTGGCCTTCTGGGCTGCAAGCGCACATTGCCAGCTCATGTCCAGCTTTTCATCCATCAGTACCCCGAAGTCCTTCCCATCAGGTCTGCTCTCAATCCTTTCATCCCCTAGCCTGTATTGATACAGGAAATCTTTGATATATTACACTCCAGTTTAAAGTAAAACAAACTTTGGTGAAATTGACTTGACAAAAACAGGGTTAGAAACCACACCTTCTCACCCATGATAGCTTCAAATGATTAAACAATGGAAATACATTTCCTTTGATACTCCAGATTCAGGCCATGGCTATAACTACTAAGTCATCTGAAATATATAAGTTATTTCAATGAACCTTTTTCTGACCATTTTTCTACACAAACAAGGACAAGACTATTGTACTTCTTGTCCTCCCTCAGAGGGAGGACCTAATAACTTTTGAACCCACAAATTTCCAAATAACAGTGACAAAGGAACAGACATCTAAAAAACATCAAATTTCTCATGGTTTAGAAAAGTTGGTAGCCAAGTAAAGTAAATTAGAACTACCTTTAATGAAATATTGCAAAATTATTTCAACACTTAATCAGTTAACATGGGAAGAGTGGAAACCAACACATCCATACATCTGTAACTCTCAAGCAGATACAGCATATAGCGTCTCCTATTAATTCAGCTATTAGAATATACCATCAGTGTATCACTAAGCAGTTTCAGTTGCATGGGCAGAGCAGGAGATACTAGAAGAACCAGAGATGTTATAGAGGTAAGGGAATGTCATACTGCATGGCCACTAAGAATACAAGAGATGCAAGGTCACTGCAGAAGGAAATTGGAGGTGCAGAGTAAGGGCAAGGGGCCCCGCTCAGCAGAAACAGGACAGAAATCTGAAGGAAAAACAGCTATGTCAGTCCTATCTTTCACAGAAAAACCTCCATTTCCTTTGTGCTCAAAATGATGAGCCTTTACATCCTCAAAACCTTCCTGCTAACTCCACAAACTAAACTGCAAAGAAAGATTTCAAGTACGGAACTGTTAAGACCACATACAAATTAGAAAGTGTGCCATCCGCCTTGTCATACCACAATTAGAATCTGCAACATCATACAAATTAGGCAGGTGAGCAAACCATTCTATTGAAATCAATTTCATCATCTATGGAATAACTGTATATATCAGATGAATGCTTAGTAACTACCATAGGTAGTTTTACAAATACTTAATTATTGCTTAGAAAATAATTGAAGGCTCCAAGATAAAAGGTACTAAAGAAGTTGAAAGAGTTTATTTTAGAATTTTGCACCTTACCTTTCAGCACTGAATGCAGACTCTGTGTCAATGTATATAACAGCCCCATCTAGTCCTCCCATGCTTACAGGTAGCGTAGCCAGAACACTCATCATAATACAAAATTGAGTTTTGCCACAACCTGGTGGGCTAGTTAGCTGGAAGAAAAAAAGATTAGGAACATAAAAAAAAGATGTCACATTCATTTCACCCTAATTCTACTCTTAAACTAAGATCCATCAGCCAGAACTCCTCAAATCCTGCTCTTCCAGTTACCAAAGGAGAGCGCCACAAAAAGACAGAATGCAGCCCACAAAGAGCAAATTGCAGTTACTCTTAGATCTGTGCCTTGCAGTCAAACTCATCCACTGAAGAATAAACAGTTCAGACACACCATTATGCTTGTACTTTATTTCTTTGACATCCTTTGTTACCTCTCATATTTGAGGTCCCCTACTCTTCCCTTCCTCTTACAAGATCTTCCCTAGAGCCACACCTAGTTCTCTTCCATCTCCTTTTCTAAAATAGACCAGAATTAAAAGATTCATAGTTGACATTCACATGACATCAATGGCTTTTAGAACTGAAAATAGTCCAGAGCTAGAGCTGATCAGTTCACAGATGTAAATGACTTCTTAGGAATCATCATTACCTTGGTTACAACCAGATCTCACTTGGAAATCACAAGGATGATAACTTATTATTCTGTAAAGACAGAACGTTCAACATGAACCACAGGTATATACAAGACAGATTTTATCTGCCCCAGAGACTACAGTCTGCTATGCAGCATGTGTTTTGCCATTGGTGTTAACTCCCTATTACCATATTTGAACATGAATACCATTTAATGATCCAGACAAGCTTGCCAATTTTAAGCTTTCACCTGTGCTTGCTGAAAGTCTGCTGCGGTCAAGCTGTATTCAAAAAGAGCACACGCAACTTGTGTGAAATGGTTCCAGTATGATTTTTGATCCAAGAGAAAAACCTCAAGGATCGAAAGTACACATTGTTTGATGAGATCCCCAGTTTCTGAGGGCAAATTTTTTCTACTAGAGGTGGCAGTATGCTGTTCTTTATCCACTGCAGATCTTGCAGAGATTGCAAATGAATGCTGGCCTGTGTGTTCAGATAATCATATGCTCATTACTACTACTGTGTGCCTGTAAATACAATATCACATTCACTGCTGCTGGGAAGGGAGATGCTGACACTTTAAATACTAAGAGGGCTGAAACACAGCCCTTTGAAATAAAAAGTTGGAGTGACTTTAGGCACTGAAAGCAGAGTGATGGGTTCACTCCAATGCTAGTAGAGACTAAATAATAATGCAAGATAAAAGTAAGCCTCTCCAGGGAAGTTAGACTGCAAAATGAACTATATCTCCTCAAAACACCTACTACTGACAAAACGAAGACTTAAATACAGAGCTGTTGCTTTAAATTAAAAAAGAAACCTTACAATGGACACTAAAAATCAAACTGATTTGAGTCGAAATGCTCAACAGTTTGCTTTGAAGTACAAATACCCTTTCATGACAAGATACTACAGTATCACTATGGGTTTTTTTTAAGCAGTAGTAGCATGACTTGAAGCACAGAAAATTTGCAGGGAAATACCTAGGGACTGCATTAGCTAGTTACACATTAGCTACTGTTAACAGCTGGTTAAAATCCCTTTAACAACTTTTGTCTTTAAACACGGCCTGAAAACCAAGCCATACCAGTCAATCTACTTGAAGTTTCAACACAAGAGAAGCATTAGATGATTTTTGTTTAGAAGCAAACACTGCATTTAGTGAATTACAGATCAGGAATCAGTCATTTATGCAATTATCTGTCCTCCATCCATTGTACTTAAATTACAAAATGTCATATCAAAAACAGTTGCCAGATTTTAATATGAACCCAAAGCATTATAAAAATTGCAGAGGCAATACACATTCCTTAGACTGTATTAGCCAAGGAATCTCACCAGCTGTTTCTACTCAAAAAGACAACTTGAAATGAATGAGGGGAGGGCATTAAGCCAGTTGTTAAATTAAAACATTTGGACAAACTGTTAGGAGACCTCAAAAACATTTGTAGTTTCAGCCTTGCCTGGGAGGTGCATTGGAAGCAACATTTATTTCAGTGGCTGATGCAGGAGCTAATTCAGCAGGGATGCTGTAAAAATGTCTGAGGATATGAGCATCATATCAGAGAAAGACAGGAAATCTTGCACTATGAGCTAGAACAAGAAAGCAGGCTAATAGAAGCAAGAGCAAATTTCTGTTCCCAAAGACAACAATACTTCATCTTTTATCAGCATTCCTTTAAAGGGCATTAAAACGGGAGTTTAAATAATCCACATTTAAAAACTACCACATTTTATTGTAGTTACCACTGGGGTTCAAAAAGTGTCTTGAACAATACAATCTTAGTTTTTTTTAAAAAACTCACTAAGATTCCTCTAGTATAATTTAAATCCAATGTCTGCAAAAAGTTTGCTTAGTTTGTTTTACTCTAAATTTGCTCTGAAAAAAAAATCAAGTCCACCCAGATAGAAATGTGAAGACTACAACAGTTTTTAATTTATCTCTCCCTAATAAAATATACTTTTATTTTTCAATAAGCTATGAATTATTTTCTCTGGCACATCTGTAGGGTTTGGATGAAGTCACAAGGAGCTAATTCTTCTTCAGCTACCAGGGGATTAAACTCTTCAATATTCACAAAGTCATTACTTTAATTTTTCCTCAGAAGACTTAGCCAAAAGTTCTGACATCTGACCACAAAATTTCAGCTATGGTTTAATTTCACCTTAAAACCTAATAGCGGTTTGGGAAAAATGGTCTGAGACAGTATAACACAAATCAAACCCCTCTGGCACTCAAAAAGCAAGCAGCTTTGGCTGTAGAAGATACCAACCACAAGTCTTTACCCTGTGGCTCATGTACTCAAATTCCAAGTTTCCAACCACCCCCACTGCTGCGTAAGGTAACAGGAAGACAACGATTTAGCCACGCCACTCAGGAAGTAAATGCTGCACACAGCATTCTTTTCAATAGAACTTCTCTCAGACTTCAAATATCTGCCCAATAACAAAAATACTAAAGGGCAATCTGCTGGTCAGCTACGCTCCAGTAAGTTGCAAAAGAGCAAATTAAAATTATTAATTTCAAAATCACTTGAATCCAGAAAGAACACAACCTGAAAGTGTTTGTAAGCTGCAGTACAGCATCAAAGCAGCAGCAGACACTTGATAGCTTTCTACTAAAATTTCATCTATCATGCTAAAGAACACTTGCACTGCTGCCAACCTTCAGAACTACTTCAAATTTCATGACTATTGCAAAAATGATTTAAAAAATTTCCAGAAATGGGCTTTAAATGAGAAACTCCGTTTCTGCATAGTTAATTGTTCTGTCTTTACATGTGCCAAGGAACCCCTAATACATGCTGCTTTCCACAGTTTGGACCTAAAATGCAAATAAAAAGCAATATGCTGCTTTTTTTTTTTTAAAACACCTCTAGACTCTTAAGTTAGTCATCTCATTTCTGGAGTTTACCTAATTGTGTCTATAATATTTCTGACTAAATAGTTATTATGCATCAGTACTGTGAATCTGGCATGAGGGTGCAACCAAGACCAAGCTACTGGTGGAAGGACGTAGTGCTTGTAGTTCTGGTCTCATCCACTAGATGTCTTGTACAGACTTCAGCATCTCAGTAACGTGGTGAGATCACCTATTGAAGATAACTGTATTAGGCAGGTCCTGTATTATTAAACAAGATACATGAGAATAAAAAAACCCCATAACATTCAGAAGTTTTTTTCATAAGAAAACTTAAAGTTCAACACCTTTCCTGGCATAGTGCTTTTCATTTACAGTCAGATAAACATTTACCCTATCATTGAATATATTCATTTTCCCTCAAGTACCTTCAAATACATTGATACATATGGTGTATGACCATTCTTAAAACAGAGTTTGGCAACAGCTTCCCAGATTTTCTCATACCTAAAGAAATAAATGTTTTAAGGAACCATTAAAAAAATTAAAAATTTTATTTGTAGTAATCAACCGAACTGAGGATTACAAAATACATAGCTCTGGAAAACTAAACATTTGCATTTATTTCCTAACGAGCATTATTTTATACAATCTCAGAAAAATTATATTTGACATCCATGTTTTGATAGCAACTGCTTGCAGAACTTCCAAATAAATAAAAAAATCAAAAAAAGCCCTCAAAACTTAGAATTCAAAGATTAGCTAAACTCCAGTAAAACTACCAGCGTGTCAGCCACTGCTTTTCCCAGATCTCCCTCTGAAGCAATGCCAAGAACACAGTAATCAGCAAGCTTAGAAGTCTATCAGTGCCCTAGAGCCATTCTCCTGGTCTTCACAAAAAACCCTGTCAGATGGACTGCATGGAATTATAGCTTTTCTTAGGATTAAGAAAAAAGACAAACATTCACAATATCATTAGCAGCAGCCTTGTAAATTAACTGTACAGTTCTTACAATCCAAAAGGATCGCATCCCCCTTTTTTTTAATTAGGAAAAAAATACTGCAGGACCCTCAGTGTAAACTTTTACACTCTGGCCATCTTTTACTTAAAATCGCCAAGCCACAGGAAAAGGAGCAAAATAGACTGGGTTATCGGCACTGACCTATAGAAGGGTGGCATCCTTTGTTTTGGACACCACCCACGAGCCAGTCACAGACTCAAGGAGATATTAAAGTCAGCATATGACAAGAAAAGACACATCTCCAGTCTACTTTTCTCCTACCTGGGCAGCAGTGGCTCTACATTCCAACTAAAGAAGCACAATTGTTTAAACAAAGTTTAAACAGCACACGAACAGCCATTCTCCATCTCCACTGAGGAAAAGTTAGTGGACCAGATGGAAATCCTGGAAAGCCAGATCCTAATCACAAGCAAGCATCATTTCTTTTCCAACACGGGCTGTGTTACTTCATCAGCTGATTGCATGAACAATATCCAAAAGAAAAGGGGTCAAACTACACCTAGTGCAGCCACTGCTTTGCTGAGAAAAATATTTTTAGGAACCAAAAACTCATCTCCTGCTGAAAGTAATATCCTTCAACCGTAGAAGAATAGTTACAATCTCAGGACCCTGAATATCCCACTGCTACTTATAAGAACAGTTCTTACTCTTTCAATGAAAGAGAATTTACCAAGTCTCTTCTCCCAGAATTTAAAGACTGGCAGTACTAATCTTGAGATCAAGTTCTTCCGATTCACTTTTCTTATAGTAAATTGCTAACAAAGCTAGGACTAAATATGAAAAAAATAGTAATTCTGACAGATCAATGTAAATTCATGGATGCGTTCTTAAACATTTTTATGAAGACCTGAATGGTGTATATTCCTGTAAATCACCTATAAAAATAAGTACTCAGAATCTTCAAAAAGTAGTATCCCCTCATTACATAAGAGTTTACTAGAGCAGAAACTTTTATAGCCTAAACTCAATGTTGCTTAAGCAATAATATGTTTTAAGTCACTATCAGATTTCCTAAGTGATTTCTACCTGAGATCAAAACTAACTTCTCACTTTTGCTCCTTTACTGTGGTAACTTGCCACAGGAGACAAAGAAAAGCACTTGGTAAGGACTGTTAAAGTGTTTAAGGGGAAAAAAACAGTTTCAACCTGTCTAAATTCATAGCATAAGGCACATTATATATTTTTCCACTCATTTCAAGCACACAGCTGAGCTGGGAACTTTAAGAAGCCAAGTATGGCCCCACTGCATAAAACCAAGGTCCATGTAGCTCTGAATTCTGTCTCTACCAAGGGCCAACAACAGATGCCTAGGGTAGTAACGTAAGAACAGGGTACACATATATTGTCACTCCCTCCAACATATACATTTCTCCATCTCCATTTGTAGCTCAGCAAATTCCTAACCCAGAGACTGCATATTTGTATTTTTATAATACTCAATGACTCCTGTGAGCATCAGCATAAATCCTGTCTTTCTGGACTATAGAAACTATGCAAGCTGTTATCACTTTCTGCGAGGCCATAGACAAATCCAGGTACAGAAGATTAAGTGTTCCCTTGTTCTTAAAAGAAATTTCTAAGCAAAAAAGTAGCACTGCATCCAAAAGCCAGAGTGACAGAGTTATAGATAGATATGCAATTTGTAGTGTTGCAACATATGCACATAATACAGGCCTTAATTACAGTTTTAAAAAAAGAATGCACTACATATTCATTGCATAAATTAGTTACATTTTTATATAAAAGCTCTGTAAAGTCATTCTATGCCTATATGCTTCACACTTTTGCCCTAATTGCTTATTGTACCTTCATAAAAACTAATGACTTGGTAGTCAGGGTAAGTCAATATTAAGGACAGATTCCTGAATCAGCACCATGTACTCTGACCACGAAACCACACTGCAACTTTCCCACTGTAAAATCTAGCCAGCGATTCTCCCAAATTTCCTGGGAAAAATTTCACTTTTTTTTTTAAAGGAAAACAGGATCACCAAGTTTTTCAATTCCTTCATTTTCTTACTTACCTGACATGCTGAGGCACAGAGGGCAGAAACCCACCCCCCCAAAAAAAAGTGCAGCCTCTACCAATTAAAGAAATGCATTCTCATCCAAATTTTTTGTGCATTTTGTGTTTAAAGCACCTGACACAAAACAGTCCAACCTGCCTGCGACTTCTGATTTCTAGGTGTGCAACTGCAGTAAAATACGTTAAACAAGTTACCTCTGTGAGGGATCCACAGGGTACTCCACCATACAAGACTTTATCCAAACTACGCAGCGTGGTGGATAAAAAGGCTGAAGAGGGATTGACAGACTTGCTCAGTTTCATTTCATAAGCCTACAAGAGGAGAGAAAAAAGCAAAAGAAAACACACAAATCAGAAAATGCCTTTTTTTAAAAAAAATGGAAATAGCTAACTTCTTACACATGCTTTCACCAACATGGAATGACTTAACACAGGCCAATGAGCAAACTATTCTTACCTTCAGCTATAGTCCTCTTAGCTCATCATCCTTCCTCACATTTATATCCCATTTATAGCTCAAGGAGTAAGTTTAAGTTTGTTGTATCTCCCTCACTACAATATTTAACAATAATAAGCCTTTAATAATCATGTTTCAAAGGTTTTCTCTGCTTCTCTTCAACAAGGCCTGCTTTCAATGCATAAAACTCCAGCTTTAAATAAGAGAACACTATATGTATGGTAGGGACCAATGCAGAACATTCACATGAAACCTCAAACCAAGAACTCCCTGGCCAGTGTTTGTTACCGATTTGAAACTCCCTGGGCTCAAGGAAAGGTTTGGTGAACATTCCCAGGTCTTTGAACAAGCCTGGGCTGATCTTGTAGACATTTATAATTTTCCACTTTTGTGGGTAAGACTAGTCAAGAAGACAGGACAGGTACAGAATTGAAAATAGCTGAATTCCTAGTTCCTCCACCAACTGGAGGAACTGGCCCAATACCAGAATTCTAGTTCATAAGAATTATTCTCTTTTGGGGAATCAATTTAAACCAGACAAAGAAGAAATAGCAAAATGGAAATGCATCAAAAGCAGTGTGGCCAGCAGGTCAAGGAGGATGATTCTGCCCTTCTACTCCATGCTGGTGAGACTTCACCTGAAGCAATGCATGCAGCTCTGGAGCCCCCAACATAAGAAGAATGTGGACCTGTTGGAGCGGGTCCAGAGGAGGGCCACAAAGATGATCAGAGGGCTGGAGAACTTCTGCTATGAGGACAGGCTGGGAGAGCTGGGGTTGTTCAGCCTGTAGAAGAGAAGGCTCTGGAGAGACCTTGTAGCAGCCTTCTGGTACCTAAAGGGGGCTACAGGAAAGATGGGAAGGGACTCTCGATCAGGGAGTGTAGCAATAGGAAGAGGGTTAGTGGTTTTAAACTGAAAGACGGAAGATTTAGATTAGATATCAGGAAGAAGTGATTGACTGCGATGGTGGTAAGACACTGGAACAGGTTGCCCTGAGAAGTTCCATCCCTGAAACTGTTCAAGGCCAAGTTGGATGGCTTTGGGCAAGCTGACCTAGTGGAAGGTGTCCATGGCCATGGCAGGGGGGTTGGAACTAGATGATCTTTAAGGCCCCTTCCAACTCCAACCATTCTATGATTTTACGAAACAGGACTTGCTTGCAACCTTGAGGACACCTAAAACTGACACGTGCCTCAACCACTGAACATCCTGAACATTAGAGGTTTAATTTTAAAAGGAAGAGTAAAAGATCTAATGGTTGGTGCTCTCGTTACAGTTGAACTTGCAGAGGTTTCAGGCTCCTGGCCCAACAACAAAGATTCTCGAAGCCCTATCACAGCATAACACCATAACCTGCCATGATTGACCACTGCAGAAAACCTGATTTCACTATGCCTGAGAGATACACAGGCATGAGATTTCTCATCCTTAAGACAGTCTGCTGGGAATATGGTGTACTATGGAAGCACCTCCACGGGAATCATCAATAACTAATTAGAACACACCATTAAATCCTAGATGTTTCAGTCCATACTCATTGGGCTAACAAGTGAGCATTTTTTGCTGAATTTGATCAGAAAAATTTCCAGCTATTTCAACCAACAGGCTAAGATAAAATAGCTTGTACCTTCCTTTCTTATGCTACAGTTGTTCTTCTCTACGTTATGACAGGTAATATATTAGAATAATATTTGAAATTCATTCAGACCTTCTCTGTTCTGCAGTTTTATTGAGGAGAAATAGAGAAAAAATAGCTTTCAAAACATGGAACAGAAATACAAAAGACAATTTACCTCACTCACTGAGATCACAGTTTATGCACAGATTCACTTTAAGAGTGAATACATGTACTGATTAAGAACAATCTGCAACATAATTTAGTCATTTTTTGTTTAATCTGTCAGGACCTAAACTCTGTAGACTGGAAACAAACCTTGTAGACCATGAAAACAAACAATATTCTAGTGTAGCTTTCCTGCCAAACATGGACTCTAAAATCTTACCCACTGATTTCAGTATTTAACCCACAAAATTATGGTTGAGCCAGACTATCCTTTGGTTAAGAAGTAAAATTCAATTGTTAAATCAGAGTTCAAGTAAATGAGTCTTTTTCAATGGTAACTTATGTTAGTTTGTAAAGATTTTCTTACTACTTCCCATTTCAGGGATTTATTTTTAATTTATCTTCCAGACACTGGATCTCATTCAGCTTTTTGTTCAGCTAGACTTTAGAGACCTCTGATATATTTTTCTATTCAGCATATAATGTAATCAAGTTACCCGTTAACTACCTTCCTCTCCGATAAGCTCAGCAGGCTTCATACTTGACAGAGCACTGGAACAGGCTGCCCAGAGAGGTATTAAAGTCTCTGACTCTGGAGACATTCAAAACCCACCTGGACACCATCCTGTGCAACCTGCTGTAGTAGACCTGCTCTGGCAGGAGATTTGGACCAGATTATCTCTAGAGGTCCCTTCCAACCCTTAACATTCTGTGATTCTGTGATATCGTGAGGCAAGTTTTCAAGAAATTAAAGAGATTTACTGTGTATCTTGGCATACTCTCTAGTTTGCTGCCAGTGCTTCCGATCTGGACAGTATTTCCCCCTTATTTATAACTCCTATTATCTAATTTTTTTTACTTTTAATTTACTCAAAGATATTGTTTAACTCTCTTACTGTATCAGTCACAACACTACATCAGTCATTCTGATCTCAAGTCCATTTGAAACCCTGTGTTTGCAAATATTCAATCCACAATCCTTAAAAACAGCTAACATCCTTTGCATCTGGAAGTGCAGCTCTGTATCATATGCATTTACATATCTGGTCATCTGTCAGCTGGCTCTGTATTAACACTCCTTGACAACTGCTGTCTGACAAATGTCACTATCTGCCAAGCTTCTTGGCAAAGACTTATTTTATTCCAGAAATTTGATTGAATAGTGACATGTGGATGACAGGCAAAAGTAAATGCTAGAACTCTACTTAAAACTCCTATCTGTATTCAATTTATTGATGATTACTAACAGTTACTGATGGAAAACCAGTAATTAACTAGCTTTTAATCCATTCAGTATAAACCATATTAATTCTGCATATTACTAACTTTAATGCAGTATGTTTGTGAATATAAAGTTTCACTGAGTTACTGCTATGCTTACTATGCCAATTACACAAATTTTGACATGGCTTATTTTTTTCAGGAAAAAAAGTAGGCTGCATTGACACAGGTCAGAACTGTCTATGTTATCTCTGTTCTAAGCAAGACACCGTTTTTGACATCCTTTCACCTGGATTCCAAAACCAAAGAAAATCTAGCCACTGCATTGCAGCAAACACCTGTTTCCTTCTTAGACTATCTCTAGCCTAGACCACACTACAGCACATTTACGTGGATGGAAAAAATCCTCAAGAAGTTATTTTCAAGATCACTTCACTTCTTGGCACCAATTTTATGTATAAAAAACAATTTATACTGGAATTGTTATTCTTTGCTTATACCCACACACACCCCACACCACCCCCACACCCCCCCCCCCCCAAAACCTGCCGGGTCCAAACTAGATGCAATTTTTTTGTACTGGATAGCAAGACAGAATGCCAAAATTCACACTCAAAACCAATTCTGGAAGCCTGAACAACCTCTTGAGGCTATAATGCCTAACAAAAGTTACTGCATCAAACTGAAGTGCCTCCAAGATCTAGATTTAAAAATAAAAGTATTATTTCATTGTGCAATCAAATTGAGACATCACAAGCCTCCCAGGCAAAGACATGAGTGACACCACTTAGCTTTTTCCCAGATATTGTATTAAAAAACAATCAACACAAGCATACTTACTGTCTGCATTTTGGGAGCACAAGCCCGGCTGACTTTGCAAAGAAGCTTCTGCACATCATAGTAGCTCTGTCCCGTCACTTTCATTAGCTCCAAGACAGAAAGACATAAGAAGTCCTGAAAGATGACAGAACAGTTCACATAGCTCAAGCTAGAAACCTAGACTGGGGACTAAACTGATGCAATTTATACACAATTAATGTACATTTCATAGGTTTACCAACTGTGCCAGACTATTATGCTATACCTCTCCTACCTTGCTCTGATACTAGTACATTAAAGGAAACTGTATTCATATTTTAAAGGACATGGAGTCAAAGGATCAACCATTCAAGAACTGTGTGATGGAATTGCAACAAGGTAACAGCTTCTTGGCTGCAAAAGCCTCTTCCTACCTGAAAAACATTCAGATTACATCATGTCCTAGATTGCAGTCCTAGGGCTAGAGCCTGTATTTATCATGCACACTACTGAAATATAGGGACCCTTGACTCTCTTGAAGTGAGCATTCATAAGAATAATTCCAGAACATACTGCTGAATCAACCCATAACTGATAGCATAACATCACAGCACGTTCACATACTAGATTATGCAGTATAAACATGTCTCTGTGAAACAGATGTCTTACTCCATGCAAGTAGTAGCTGTACACCCCTGCTAAAATAAAGCATCTTCAGGTTCTTTAGAAGGGAAGGTAGTAAGTACATACAAGTTTAAATGTTTTAGTTAGGCACCTATCCCTTTAAAGCTAGATGTTTTTACAGAGCAACAGGCCAGACAGAGCCTGAAATGCCCCCTACTTTATAGAAAGTAAAGCTCCCTGCAAATTAAACTACAAAAAAGTAAACAGTACATTCATTAAAACATCAACAACAACCCTCCCCCCAAACATAAAATAACCCTTTCACCTGGCAGGTAGTGATCTGATGGCGACTCAGCCTTTCACACAGCTCCTGAGGCAACTGTGCTCTTCTTAGTTTCTTAGCAGCCATGCTCCCCAGTCTACAAGGCAAACAAAAAAAAAGTTTTGAAAGATGCTTAGAATACAACTATGCAGACAATTACACTCACTCCTTGCTAAAGAACAGGAAAGTGTGTGCACATGCGTGTACATATATAGAATTTAATGTGATATAGACTTCCCATATAAGCCTATCACATTAAATTATATTACCGCTCTGAAAGCAGTTGTGTTAAATTATATCTCTTCATATTTGACCATGTATGAGATCATACCAGTAAGAACAGAAGAGTCAGCAATGCTTATAGGACAGATGTTTCTGGGACATAAGAAAGCTGGAAATTACTCTGTGATGAAGTAAACAAGAACTCCTCAAGCTATACTGCACTGGAAAGGAATAAGGCTATCTTTAGATGCCTAAACATGAACACTAATCACAGTAAGCATTTAGCCCTAGAACATATAATGTGAGAACACAACACTCGGTTCTGGTGACCCAGGATTTCTGACAGATGTTGCAACAGTAGGAAGGGCCTCATAAACTGAAGGGCTGGAAGCATAATTTAGCATGCAAGACTTAAAATGGTTGAACTAGTCAAACCCATCCCATAATATTCTTTCTATGTAACTATTTGTGAAACAAGTGCAGTTAATAAAGAGTTCTTTAATTTAGCCACTAGCATGAAAGAAATCAGAGGCCAAAGCCAAGCATATTAGGAGAACTACAATGTAAATATGATTTGATACTAAAAGCAAACAAAAGTACCATTGGACCAAGGCAGCAATAACTGTGGTGTATTCAGACACTTAAGCAGATTGTACTTATTGAGACTGAGACTCCTGCTTAAAGAGTATCTGATTATTTCAGATAGGCCTTAAGAGTATTTTACATAGCAGGTAAAATTATACTACCACTATGAATCCTTCTCCCCTTAGCCCTCAGCTATTTGCATGTCACCTCTTTTTTTTCTTTTCTATCATTCCATTCTACTGAACAGAACTCCAGAGGATGGTATTCAGCTCAGTACAATCTGAAGCACACCTGTTTTCCTAGCCTACACATATGTTCAAGCACATAGCTGTTTCACACATGTTATTAGGCAATACTCCTACTATTTAGTATTTATTTAGACAGAAGTTGAAGTGAAATTAAAAGGTTTTTAAATAATGTGGAATTGCTACAACTTTTGCAAACTTGTTGGCCTCTGCAGCTTCACAAGACGGAAACTTCACTACCCCCTGTCCAAAACCCTCTTGCACGGGGAGGAGGAAAACCAAACGTTTGAAGAACTCAAACCAGCTGTGCCGGCAACCATTTACCACACAAACGCCACGCTCTGCCTCGAGCTTTCCGGCCGCCTGGGTCTTTCGCAAGTACCGCCGCGGCCGGACACAGCCTCTGGCAACTGGTACCGCGACTGAAGCGACCACAGCGGGTGCTCCCGAGGCGGGCAGGGGGGATAAAGAGACCCGTGAGGGGAAGACCAGACACAGACCGACACGGACTCACACCAGGTGACAGCGGTGCTGCAGGAGACCCGGGCGTGATCCCCTCGCCCGCAGAGACACAACGCACTTACGACCCCAACGCCTCAGGGACAGCAGGGACCCCCCCCCGCGGCGCCACAGGGACCCGGGGCTGCTCCCGCAGACGGAGCCGTGGCCCAGCCCCTGCCACCGAAACGTCGCTCCCGCCGCACACCAGCCTCAGCCCGGCGGCGGAGCGTCCGGGCACAGCGTCCCGCCGGGCCGGGAAGCGCGACAGGACACGAGCGGCCACCCGCGCCTCACGCCTTTTTCAATGCCTCCCCGGGGCGGGGCCGAGGGGGCCGGGCAAGATCTGCACTCCCCATTGGCTCGCTCCCACCAATCACCCGCAGCCGTGAAGGCCGGTGGCGCGCAGGGCATGCCGGGAGTGGTGGTGTGCCGCCGGTGTGCCGCCCCTCCCGCTGGNGGCGCCGGGGGGGTGTTCGGTGTTTATCCCCGCTCGTGAACGCGAGCGCCTCCGCGGCGGTGGGAGCCGCCGGGCCAGGCTGTGGAGGTAGAGTCAGTACGGGTGCTCCAGGCGGGGAAACCTGGATGCGGGCATCCCCGGGTTCTGCCTTTCCCGGTGCTTCCGTGCTCTTCCCTAGAAATTCCTAACGTCCTCTGCACATAAAACATCTACAAAACTTGAAAGTCTCAAGCATGAAGAGTGCTGTCCATCTGTTCATTTGTTAGTAAGGAATATTGGAATGACGATTTTTCAGATTGAGGGCTTGGAAACATCTGGTCAGCTGCCAGCTGTGGGAGAAACGCCATATAGAATCATAGAATCACTTGGGTTGGAAGAGACCTTCAAGATCATCGAGTCCAACCATAAACCTATGCCAAAACCACCCCTAAACCGTGTCCCTCAGCACCACGTCCACCCGTCTTTTAAATACCTCCAGGGACAGCGATTCCACCACCTCCCTGGGCAGCCTGTTCCAATGCCTGATAACCCTTTCGGTAAAGAAGTTTTTCCTAATATCCAACCTAAACCTCCCCTGGTGTTACCTGAGGCCATTTCCTCTTGACTTATCGCTTGTTACTTGGGAGAAGAGATTGACTCCCACCTTGCCACAACCTCCTTTCAGGTAGCTGGAGAGAGTGATAAGGTCTCCCCTCAACCGTCTCTTCTCCAGGCTAAACAATCCCAACTCTCTCAGCCGCTCCTCATAAGACCTGTTCTCCAGACCCCTCACCAGCTTCATTGCCTTTCTCTGGACACACTCCAGCACCTCAATGTCTCTCCGATACTGCAGTGCCCAAAACTGAACACAGTACTCAAGCTGCGGCCTCACCAGTGCTGAGTACAGGGGCACAATCACTGCCCTGCTCCTGCTGGCCACACCATTCTTGATACAGGCCAAGATGCCATTGGCCTTCTTGGCCACCTGGGCACACTGCTGGCTCATGTTCAGCCTTCTGACTGAAGAAGCTATTACCCTTGTGAATGTAACAGGGAGAATCGGTCATCAAACATGACTGATGGGACTTTACTAATGTCTGTAGGGTGAGTTTTCCAACTAGCTTATACTAGAAAGTACTGAAGTTAGTATTTTATTGTCTGCATAACCTTTGCAGTTCCAGAAATTAGCCTAACTGAAGGAAAAGGCATTGACAGGTGGACTCTTCGCTGGGTTAAAAACTGGCTGGTTGGCCGAGCCCAGAGAGTTGTGGTGAACGGTGCTAAATCCAGTTGGCGTCAGGTCTCAAGTGGCGTTCCTCAGGGCTCAGTTTTGGGGCCAGTCTTGTTTAATATCTTTATTGATGATCTGGATGAGGGGATTGAGTGCACCCTCAGTAAGTTTGCAGATGACACCAAGTTAGGCGGGAGTGTTGATCTGCCTGAGGGTAGGATGGCTCTGCAGAGGGATTTGGACAGGCTGGATGGATGGGCTGAGGCCAATGGGGTGAGGTTTAACAAGGCCAAGTGCCGGGTCCTGCACTTGGGTCACAACAACCCCAGGCAGCGCTACAGGCTTGGGGAAGAGTGGCTGGAAAGCTGCCTGGCAGAAAAGGATCTGGGGGTCCTGGTAGACAGTCGGTTGAACATGAGCCAGCAGTGTGCCCAGGTGGCCAAGAAGGCCAATGGCATCTTGGCCTGTATCAAGAACGGTGTGGCCAGCAGGAGCAGGGCAGTGATTGTGCCCCTGTACTCAGCACTGGTGAGGCCGCAGCTTGAGTACTGTGTTCAGTTTTGGGCACTGCAGTATCGGAGAGACATTGAGGTGCTGGAGTGTGTCCAGAGAAAGGCAATGAAGCTGGTGAGGGGTCTGGAGAACAGGTCTTATGAGGAGCGGCTGAGAGAGTTGGGATTGTTTAGCCTGGAGAAGAGACGGTTGAGGGGAGACCTTATCACTCTCTCCAGCTACCTGAAAGGAGGTTGTAGCGAGGTGGGGGTCAATCTCTTCTCCCAAGTAACAAGCGATAAGTCAAGAGGAAATGGCCTCAGGTAACACCAGGGGAGGTTTAGGTTGGATATTAGGAAAAACTTCTTTACCGAAAGGGTTATCAGGCATTGGAACAGGCTGCCCAGGGAGGTGGTGGAATCGCTGTCCCTGGAGGTATTTAAAAGACGGGTGGACGTGGTGCTGAGGGACATGGTTTAGGGGTGGTTTTGGTAGTGTCGGTTTATGGTTGGACTCGATGATCTTGAAGGTCTCTTCCAACCCAAGTGATTCTATGATTCTATGAAAAAAACCTGACCAATATTACCTGGGCTGTTTACTAAAGGCCTTTGCATTGGGAACGGCATGGCTGGGGTTTTGTCTGTACTGAAAGAGAAATGCCATGGTGAAGCTGCAAAATACAGGACACTTCAGCCACTTTCCAAACTAGCGAACAGGAGAAACGTAGCAAGAAGCTGACTGTCATGAAATGCCCAACAACCATAGTATCAAAAAGAATGATTAGTGTTTTCATTTATACCCTGAAGGGAGCTAACATGCCCGAAGAAGTCCAGAGGATTTAAGAGGCTGGACAGGGAGTAAGCAGCCCGTACAAAGGCAATTTGGAGCTTTAGTGAACAGCTAGCTGAACAGGGAGAGAGAAGGTGAAATGGAGGAAGAGCTCCTCCTAGTGTAGTTGGACTTCAGAAGTTGATTTGAAAAGTGTAATTCACAATTGAGAAAAGCTGTCTAAGGGAAGGGAAGGGATGTCTATTGCTGCAGTTTAGTTTCAGCAGAAATGGGAGGGCATGACCATAGTATAACTCTGTCACGGACTACTATTTCCTGCTTGGTACAGGGGTTAGCAGGAGCCCTACCTTCCCAACAGAAGTGCAGGAAAAAGTAACATTGCCTTGATTACTTTTTTCCCTCCCAGAAATGCAGCAGGGCTTCCCCTTCACCTCCAGGCCAACAGGCTCCCTTCCCATCGTCTACAAAAACAGAATACCTGTATTAAACCAGAGAACTGTTCTAGGATGTTGAGCGAGGCAAGCAAATCTTACCAGCCAGGCAGTTTAGAAGATCTGTGAGCAAAACCAATATACCCTGGTGCCTCTCCTGCAAGTTCTTTGCATCTCATTTCTCAGTGGTACACTCTACTTCTCAGATACACCGATACACCTTTAAACCTCCTGACCTAATCATGCATCACATCACCTTCTCCATATAATTTGAGAAAGTTAATATATATCTAGAGGATTATCACAGAAGTGTCTGCATATGCCTAGTCACCATCAACGTTCTCAAGCAGCAACACAGCAGGCAGCTCCACAGCTTCCATATGTTTGCCTAGGACAGTAGCCACCAGGGAATCGGGGTGCTCTGCAGACAGCTCTGCTCTGTGGCCTCGGTCAAGTCTCTAAATGACAGGGTATCTGTTTTCCTTCTCAGTTTTGGTTTTAGCTATTTAGACTGTAAACAGAGTAAGTAGCGCCAGCCCAATAGCCTTACGTGTCGGGCATGACACAGCAGAGAGCTGCTCTAATCTAAGCCTTTCGCTGCCCCTGGAACGCATAGTAAGAAGGGATTAATAAAGCTAACAGATGATTACTTTGTAAGAACTCAGCTTCACCACATTAATTTAAGAAGGTCCTTTAAACTGGCAACACTGGAGCAAGACTTACAGAAAGGCAAAGCCTAACAGCAATAACAAAGGAAGTTTCATAGAAGCAGAGTCCTCGAACATCAAACACACCAATTACAATAGAAAAAAGGAATGGCGATTAGCTTATTAGGGGGCAAGCCAAAAGGGACAGAGCCTGATTTGAAGGGCACAGGATGAAATACTTAATCAGTTCTCATCCAAATAAATACTCAGCAGTTAAGTAATTCTTCAGGCCTCCAGAACTGAAAAGCTAATGGCAAAATTTTTCCTTTCTGAAACACAAGCCACAGAAAATTTTCTTCCTCAAACCCAAGACAGCCTTTTGTGACAATCTTCAGATAATATTTTTGCGTTCTGGAACATTTCAGATCATTCACTTAATTACTAACACAGCATCGGCTCACTGATACTGACTACAGTCCTGAGGTTTATTGCTATTTTCCAACTATCAATTCTTGCCTTAAAATTGGCAGTGTTCCCCTGCCCCTGTGAAAGGCAAGTGCCCCCCCAAAAGAGTTCACTCTATGAGAACACAGCAGCAACATTGACTCACAAGTGTAATCCAGATACTCAGAGTAATTCCCCCTCCTTATGCTTGATGACTAGCATCTAATTAGTCTAATATATTCTTATTCCTTGCGGTTATCTATTTCATGCCTACCATATTCTTTAAAAAAAACCCCACCCATGTGCTCCTGAGACTGGAAAGTGATTATAGGCCCGTTCATGCTTTCCTGGGATTAAGGTCCCAAGAGGTTGCTCAAAAACAGTACACAAAGGAACTTCCAGTGAAGCATTCTTTCCATTGCTGTCTCACCAAAGGAGATGGAGATTCACTTCCAACCCTTTGAGGTTCCCCCATCTCAAAAAAGGGAATTTAAAAGATCTCACAAGGAGCACTGCACCCTGGTTAAAAATGCTTTATTTTCCATGCCGTCCACACCAGCACAGCTTTCGCAAAGCCACTTCACTTTAGACATTCCCAGCTGCATCTGCTCCAGGGACGGGGTAGAGGGAAAGGAAACCATCTCTCTGTTGTTTCTACAAGCTGCTATCACTGTTATCACTGGCTATAATAAACAGAGGGGGAACGACAGACCTAGGAAAAAATAGCCCATCTTCTCATTCTGAGTGTTTCTCCCCCTTCCCTTAGTCCTCTGAACAGTCTGTGGACCAGCTAAATGCTTCTCCCCAGGCAATTAACCTTTTTCCTCCTGCTCAAGAAGGATTAAAATCAATTATAATGAATCCTCCTCAGGTATTAGCAAGGACCTGTCTGACCACACACATTTACACCCAGGAAAAAGCAGCTTTTCTCTCAGGACAGGCAGAAGGCATTTCTCTGTTTTCTACCTCTTCACATGTGCTACTGTGGATTCAGAATTATCCATCACCCGAAAAGCATTTCAGAAATATTCAGCAGCAATGTAGAGTTTTTGAAAGAGAGCATCTGTACCTCCTACCCTTTTTACAGAAAAGCAGACTAGCCACCTTCGCTGCTGTTGCGGGCAGAAGGACAGACCCACCTGTACCATTACAGCTTTGAAAAATTCAGCTGCATTTGCTTTTCCCCCAAATTACAGCAAACAAAATGAGAGACCTCAGGGATTATTCCACTTTTAGCCTGTACTCATCTAAGCAGATTGCCCTCCAAGATCAGCTTCCTACTTCATTTAGCTTTTTCTGGTTAAAGGGACAGCAGGAGCCATTCAAGGCTTTTTATATTTCCCTGTCAAGGTTCTGTTAGATGAGAAGGCCGTGAACTGGCAGAGCAGCAGCATAATAATCAACGTGGAGGTGTAACCAGAGCAGATCTTTACCTGTACATGCTAAAGCCAATTTATCCTACATAAAACAAATCCAGCTGCCTCCTGCCTTTCACCTGCGCCCTACCAGCACCCCTTTTCTACTACCTCGTCTTGGGTTTCTGTTTACTGAGGTGCTGGGATTTTCCCAGTAGTGATGTCTGCAATCACCAGGCCTTGCCACCCTCGCCATGGAAGTTCCTTCAGCTTGCCCTGGGATGCTGAGGTAGACCCAGAAATGACAAATATCACAGCAGTAGGCCTTTAGGAACATGGCACAAAGCAGATAATATCTCACTGAGGTAATCCCTAGGTCCACACTGCAGCTTTTCGTTGCTAAAGCAGGGAAAAACTGCAACATACCCTATTACTCAGAAACTTGAGCTATATATAGACTTTTGTCCTATGAAGCAGATCTGTTTCAGTGTGACTAGCTATGGAAGCAAACTCGGTAGTTCAGTGGTTCCCCTTTGATCAGCCCAGTTCTCTGGGGACGCGTGTATCCAGCATGTCACCCTGTGATCCTTCACAGCAGCCAGCCTCTGCTGAGAAGCTGCAGTTAGACTAGAAAAATCCAAGCACCTCACAGTGACCGGTAGAGGAAGCGCACTGTGTACCCCTTGTCATCACAGAGTCAGACACCATGAAGTTAGTACCGATGGTGCCCAGTTTTAGCAGTTACGGTAGGACATCTGTTGCTTCCAGGTACAGCTCTTGCTCCATCTACAGAGTTCTTCAGTGGAGAAACGAGACAACAGGAGCTGGTGGACTTTGCTGAGAGATGAGCTTTTTTGCTTGGACGACACCAGCAGAGAAGGGTAGATCCCAGACACTCATCTCTGTGCAGTTGCCAGAAGCGGGGATGCCCCTGAAGAAAAGACAGACTCATTCACGTGCAATGTCAAAAAGAACCCTGACGTGACCATTTTAGTCCAGCTCACCACCCGAGGAGCACATTCCAAATCAGTAATGGCAGTGAAAGTGCCTTGGTTTTTGGAAAAGAAGTCTTCACTTTGTGGTGTTGTAGATTAATCACTCTGATAACCCAGCAGCTGAGCTGAGCCCAATATTTCAAACAACAAACACACAAACCAGCAAGCAAACAAAGCCTGGAACATTTAATTCCATGAATCGTTTCAGTCTGGGGCCTTTAGCTCTTGCAATGCTTTTCATTCTACTTCTTTTTAGTGATGAATGAGATCCCTATGGCTGAGACTACAAAGGAAACTGCTTCAGACATCCTCACCATCCTGCCCAGAAGATGTTGCTGCGCTGTTTCCAAAGGTGGCTGAGTGGCGTGGAAGTGAGAAGAAACCACCAGACCTGGGCAGAGAAAGCAGAGGAAGGTCTTCACTCCAATAGTGTTTGTGCCTTACAGTTTTCTGTCTCGCCCTGAAAGAATGAGACATCTTCACGCCTGCAATTGAATGTTACTCACTCTCACACACCACCTACAAGGAACTCGGCAGTCTCAAACAAGATTAAACCAGAGACCCAGTGTCCTGTGTCTTAGAACAGATGCAAGAGATCTCTTAGTGCATAATTGTAGAAGAATTTACCCACAGAGGAAAGAGGACATCAAATTAATTCTGTGGTGATTATTTTTTACCTTGAAGTATGATGCTTCTTACCCATTTTACTGGGATGAGCACACAGCAATAATATATTCAAACATCACCCTAGGACTCCACGACCGCAAACTCAATTACTCTAGAGAGTATCCAGGCAAGCATGTCTGCCACTCATTGTTTGGGCATGATGCCATAGCTATGATCACATTATCCTCACCCTACATTGACTATCCATGACAAATTGATTTTACGGAGTCATAGCTATTTTTTAAATCATTGCAGCATATTCTATTAAATGAACTATGCAGCAAATTAAGCCTATACTTAACAGAGGTAAAATAGGACACTTGTACGGCAAGAAGCTGAATGCATGATGAGCTGTTTTGCTGAACCGCAGTCCTACTAATTGTCCAATAACTGACTTTTTTTTTTTCAGTGGTCTTTACAACACAGGCTTATAAATCTGCAGGAAGCATCACAGTCCAAGCCAATCCATTCCAGTCATTGAAGGCATATTTTTCCAAAACCTCAGGAGTTTCACACCCAAGAGGGAAAGGGCATGAAATGAGAACACTCCCAGCCTTGCAAAATAAAGTGCACCGTAAGGAAAGGTGCCTCAGAGGTGACAAAAGATGGAGCCCTCCTGCATTCGTCACTGTCTTTCCCGATAGCTGTGCTGTCGTGGCATCAGCAGGGACAGGTGTATCCTGGGCTGTGTGACTCAACAGCCTTATGGTACCAAACGTGTAATTCAACTGGGTCTAATTCAGCTTCAACTGGGAGCTGCATGTTTCCATCGCCTCTCAGCAGGGACTCACTAACTCACATACAAAGGCCAAATGATTTTTAAAAGCCTCTGATTTGAGCTGGCTTGATTTTAGGGCTTCCAGCTTGAAATACTTTCAGCCCCAGGGGTGCACTGCTGCCATACTTTTAACTGGAGCCATCTGAAAAAAAATCAGGATGTCCCAAACTGGTAAAACTTCAGTCACTCTAGATCTGTGGTCACTTTTCAAATACCTAGGCTCGAATGATAAGGTCAGGAATGTAGACAAGTTATTTGGGCTGGGAAACGGGCAGATGAGACTTGTTTGTCTCAACTCTCAATGTTACTTTTTAAATAAATATTCTTTAAATACATCCCTTCCTTCTTACATTGGTGAGGATCCAGAATAACATCAGTGAATGCAATAAAGTTACAGAAAGCGAGACTATGAACAGAATCAGGTTTTTGAGTATTAAAAATGTGGACCATAAACACACAGTTTTGACTGTTTCTTTCTCTCTGCCTTTAATCTGATGTGGAAAAAAAGAAGCTGGGAGGGTGAATGAATGTCAGATGTGAAGAAAATCTTTGGGCTTTCAATTTCCTATTATAAGCCACAACTAGAATAGTAAAAAAGCAGCAGAGGTCAGGAAAGAGATACAGTGAAAAAAAGCAGCATGCACACTCTTATTCCAGGGATAATGGTCTCAATCTGCTGTGTATGAAAAGAGACGCTGGGAGAGAAAGGCCAGAAATAGCAGAAGGTTTTACAGGGCAAGGGAGGGATACTGTTATTTGTACTAGATCTGCATATGGTTCAGTCTGAGGTTTTGTAGCTGTAATTCTGAGAGCCTGGCATCTGCCACCCCACGCCGCAGTCTCTTACCTAAACCACAGAGCGAGTGCACATGCCCTGCTTTGCTGTCAGGGAGGAGTCAGAAGAAGAATAATTCTGGAGCCACCCCAGAAGCCAAGACCTCTGTCTCCACCCCAGAGTGCCCGAGGAGGGCAGATGTTTGGTTTCTGTTGGATTAAGCTTTTGGCTGGAGATTAAGCTTTGTTGTGGGTTAGCTGCTGATCTTAACTGGATAGCTTTCCCACATATCTGCCAAAAATGCCTAGAGTAACACATTGGCTATTTTCATGCAGTCTGTCAACAACCAAAGTCAACATGTAACATAAAAACTGCATATTTTAAAAGCAATGGAAAAAATAGGTTGGGATGGGCATGTCTCTCCTCCCTCAGTCTCTTCTCCTCACTGCTTACTTGCCCTGCTTACCAGTGCCTCCGTTCCTCCCTCTGCTTGTTCAAAATATGCAGAAAAACGCAAATTGCTGCCACTACTTCAGCCACAAAACTGTGTATATTGAGCAGGTCCAAGAAGAGCAAGACATTGCTCATATACACCAAGGTGGGAGGACTGATGACTTGAGTAAAATGAAATTTATAACTGCATTACTTCTGAATAACTGTGCTCCAGGCATACACCTCAGAAACTCATTTACTTCCAAGCCTGAAAAAGGTTAGATGTAGATCCAAACATCATGGCCAAATGTGGCGTTTCTGTCTGGTTTACTGACTGAGGGAGCTCAGAGAAGTACGGCAGACTCCTTGCTCCTCTAGGAGATGCCGCAGGGATGTCCTGACACCCCCCAGTCCCCCAGGGCTGGGACCGCAGTGCTGCTGATCCCTAGCGAGGGGGTGGGCTAGGTGCCAGGAAAGCACATCCTGACAGGCGTCCTGAACCATCCTTTTTTCATTGCTAAATTTACTCCCCTACAAGGGGACGATAGCACATGGCAGCTGTTTGCAGGATAAAGAGAGGCATCAAGGCTATTTGTGACATCAATTTAAGGGCTCCTTAATATATACGCAGCCTCTCTTGTGATCAGTGCTTTTTCTAACCACAGTTTCTACATTCCACCGCACAAATGCCTCCTGACATTTACTGTTTCTGGCACCATTAAACTCTGTGCGTGAGGGTGGCGGTAACATGGCAGGGCAGTTCACGTTTGAAGGCCAGCTGCAGTGCAAACCCAAACTGATGCCCCGTATGGCCCTGCAGGCTTTGGAGGGCATCTGCAAAAACCACCTCCTTCCTCTTGTGCAGATTTTAGCACTTGAGTTAAATCCTGGTTTCCTTGGTTAATGTTTGCTCCTTCCTTAGGAGAACACTCATAGAAATTTGAAGCAGCTTTGTTTGAGGTAGGGTTTAGTAATAAGTGAGGTCTATGTTCCCCTTGGTTCTCATCCAGTGCTGTTCCTTATTTCAGCATCCAGCGAGCCTAAAACATTCACTTTGAGATTTAGTAGCATTTTGCACTGAGCCTGCAAGCTGCGGGGTGACTGCATGAGACACAGAACAATGGAGAAATTAGTCCGGACCAAGGACACTACCTTTTCCGGTTTTTTTTCAGGAACTGGCATGGGAAGGCCCATGTCTGCGCTGGTGTATCCCTTTGCCTTGCATGCAGGCGGGCTGCACCGGCACTCCCTGTTGGGAGAGTCCAGCTTCACCACCTGCCAGAGCCTGGGGGAGCACCACCTGGGCCAGACTGGTGCCGGTGGGGGCTCCGATGGCTTCTGATCCGCGCGGCTGTGTGCTGGTACTCTGGAGTGCCTGTAGCTGTACTTGAGTTTTACTGGTAGTTACTGATATTCTCAGGACTGGATTTTAGAGGGGCTGGTGTCAAAGTTTGGATTCCTAAAACTTGTGGAATTGGAGATTCCCATTCTAGCAGGGCTTGCTCAGTCTTCATCCTTCAATATACAAAACAGGTAACTTAACAGGTCTGCAGGATTGGGAGTAGGAGGAGGCAGCTTCTTTGTAAAACCTCATTAAAACTTAGATCATGTCTAAGTCTTAGATCATGTCTAAGCTTGTCATCGTCTACGGTGGGGACCCTGTGAGGGCTTTTGTTGCATCTTTGGACATAATTCTCTCCCTTGCAAGGTCTTCTGTGCTGGCCAACTGATGACTGCCTTGGCCGAGATACCTGCATTTCAAAAACACCGTGCCGTTACAAAGCGCTCATTTCTGCTTGCCTTTACAGAGGCAGACAGTTTTCCGCCACGTGAACAACCTTTTTACAGTCCAATGAGTAAGCGCCGCTCCTCTGCTGAGGCTCAGCTCTGATACTCAAGCTGCAAGGTGTTGCAGTGCTGTGAGCTATTTGATCAACTGCTGTTATTATAATAAAAGCTACCCCTGACAGAGCCGTAGGTAAAATCTCTCTTGGGAGCAGCATTTCCTGCTGACTCCATATAGAAGGCTCGGCAGAACGCCCTGTGCTTTACAGATATTTTTTTTGCTGGAAACTTAAAAATCCCCCTGCGGGGCCGTACAGCCAGGCCCCTAAAGCCCTTGACCCCAAATGCGTAATCTCCCTGGAGACCCAATGTACATGAAGAAACATAATCTTCTTGAAGCATCTGCTGTCCGCATTGTGTTAAAATATGACTGGGACGCAACTGTCAAATCTCCAGGTTACTCATTGCAGAATCTTTCAAAGGGCAATAAACCCCCCCAACCCAATCTGAAATGAGCTTTGGCACACAAAAGGATCTCTCCGTATTGCTTTAAGCAGGGTTATTTTACCACGGCTGCAGCCTGAGAGGTTTCTGTGGCATCCAACAAACGTTTCACCTGCCTTTGTGTCCTGGGAAAGCAATAGCACACAACAGATGGGAAATGGAGCCACGTTTCAGGAGGTCACTGTAACGGCATCACATGCAAATCCTTCGCCTGCTGGGACCTGCTCAGAGCAGGAGCTGTGCTGGGGTAGCCCGAAAGAGCTTTCCTGCTGGCACAGGGGCAGAAGCTCAGACGGAACATTCGGCGAGGAGGCCTGGGAGGGCTGCCTTTGAAAATGGATCAGCCTGATGGATCAGCTTTCCCACTGGGGTGAAAGGGAAGGAGAGGTGTCTGTTATCACAGAAAACAGAGAAAAGGGGTGTCTGCTGTTTTTTTAATTTCTTTATACATTTTTTTGGGCCAGCTGGAGGACTTGGTCTCTGCTCTGAAGACGTAGGTGCAGGGAGCAGGAAAAACCAAGAGCTTAAATGCAGAACTAGCAAGGAAGAGCACTGATGTGGCTTGTCAGTGATACTATGATCTGCTGTTGTTTAGTTTTCTGCATTTTTTTTCAACAGTGTAAACTCCCCTCCGTGACATCTGCATTGCCCTTGCTCTGGGTCTCCCCTTCCCTCACTTCTCCCTTTAATGCTGGGTGTCCTCATTTCCCCTTTCGTACATAGGACCCTTTCACTATGCAGGGATTAGCATCTCACTCACAAATATGTGAAATAGATACGCAGATGATTTCATTTGCTGGATTTTGTAGGGCTGGTGAGGCAGACTGGCAGGGGCAGAAGGGTATGTTCTAGCAGGTCAGCTGAAGAAAACATCTTCTGTATGGGATAAGTAATGGGAAACAAGCATACAGAACACCAGCACCAGCCCAGCAGGGAGACCTCAGTGATGGGGACAAGGTGGTAAGACATAAAGGCCAGGCAAATAAGGAAGAGCAGGAGAGAACGTTGAAGATGTCTCTGCCTCCCCCATTTGTTATGCATCTGCCAAGCAGAAGGGACAAAAGCAGCGAAAGTGAGAAGCAAAAGGGGAGCAGAAGTCCACTTTTGCTATGGGCGGTTTGAGTTGCTGGTAACTTGTTCAGGAAGAGATGCCAGAGGAGCCAAGAAAAACGCAGGTGTGGAGAGACAGTGGCAAGCTAGGATGGAGTCAGAGGTCTGAGATGTGAGGAGGAGACAGCAGTAAAACTGTGTAACTGGATGGGAGCACCCAGATGGGAGACACAGCTGAGCTGAGCAGGGATTCCCAAGGAGGAAGAGAGACAACAGAGAGGCCGTGAGAAGGTGACAGCAAAGAGATGGAGATGACAGTGCTGTGGAGCCCTGGCCAAGTAAGAGTTGTCAAGGGGCAAGGGTTAAGTTGCCAGGTCCAAACCAGGAAGTTGAGACAAACACCAAATCCCTAACACGCAGTAAGACCTTGCCAGGAGGCAGTTGGTGAGGCGGAGAGGAAGGACAGGACTGATGCGATGGATGATAAAGCAGAGATACAGGGTTTAATGGACCATGCATGGTGGCAGCCAAGGCCGGGCTTCCGGCTGGCTTTGTGGGCAGCCACAAGGTCACAGGCAGCCTTGCCGGGACACAGTGTAGTGACCAGCATCGTGCTGGGTGCGTGCCTGGCTCTTGCCCAGAGACTAGTGGCCGGGACACCCATAGCCTCTGGTGGGCGTTTGGAGACGCTCGTGCAGCTTTCAGCAGTCATGCAGCGCAAAGCCCCACCGTAAGCATGGTGCTGGGAGCCACGCTGCCTCTACTGCCAGGTCAGCTCCAGCTGTGCTTTGTCGGCACATTTGCCAACCAAAATATAATTACCATGCTTACTCCTGTCAGCGTCTGCTGAAGAGCCAGGTGACTGTCCAATGACATTAAAAATGTGGTTTGCTAGAGCATGCCAGCACCTGGCTAACGTGGAGAGCCCTGTGTCACCTGCAGAGGAGTACCAGGGAGGAGGCTCCTAGTGTGCTGCCAGCCGTGCTCCCCTCCCCTGGCACTGCCGGCATGCCGGGGTCATCGGAAGGGATTTGCCTTCCTGTGTGGCGCTGGATGGAAAGGAGCAACAGAGATGCCTTGTGGACACTTTGGCCAAGCTGTTTTATTAGTGTAACTGAGCTGGGATGTTTATGCTTATCCTTAAAGACTGCAAGAGACTTGTTTTTTTAATGCTTACTATGGTATCATAGCACTTACAGACCCGGTGGGGACAGGCTCACATCGATGTTACAAGACAAGTCCTGGCCCGAACAATTTGCAACGTGACTGAGATCAGAGATGGCAGATAGGCACCAGTGGCCAACAGATGGAGCAGCAGCAGAACAGAAGGACGCCTAGGATCAGCACAGCAGCCTGGGTGGGAGGGAGTACTTTCCGTGGATGCCTTAGCCGGGGAAGGGGAGTGGATGGGTCTGGGTACACGCTGCTCTCGTTAGCAATAACAGGGTGCAGACAGAGTGGAAGGCAAACCCTAGCGAAGAAATCAGAAGGTCCCCAAGGCGGTAACTCTTTTTTTAAAAGATGGAGTGGGACAGTATGGCATGTTTGCCTCAGACATTAACCTGATTTAAGAACCTTATGTAAAACACGCTTGGAAAATATGGGCCTAGCCCCCCTCTCTGAGCTGAGCACGCATCAATAAGAGGCTTTAACCCGCTGCCAGATCAAACTGAGGCCTTCCCACGCACCAAAGCACGCAGACACACAGCTTGCAAGGTCAAGAGCTGTCAACTCAGATCTTAACCTGCTTCATGCGTTTGCAGAGCTTCGTTTTGGATCTTCTCTGGATCTCATATGCTCAAAAAAGTGGCAGTGAGTGGGCCCAGACTGCTGTTGGCAGCTAAGGAGGTGATGGCTTTTCTATGCCAGCAGAAGTTACGATGCAATCAGTGGTGCAGCGTGGAAGCCATCGGCTATGTTTATGCATCTAAACACACACACTCACCGTGTGTATATGCATGTATATGAAGGATCAGTTGAAACTATCTATTATTCCACATACATTGAAACTCAAAGAGATTGACCGGAGAAGCTTTTTGCCGAATTTAGTCCTGAAAGTCTATTATGTACCATTGTGTGGATGTTATAGCAAAGGCACTGAACAGTCATTGCAAACTTGCTGCTATACTTGGGCCTGAAGGCAAGCGTGTAAAATGTTTTCTGCTCTGAGCTTCCAGAGCACTGACAACTGCAGCTGTTTATGGAAGCTACAGCTTGTCAGCAATCTGCCTCTTTGTGTTCAATTGGCAAAGGGGTGGTTCAGACAGGAGGCTTAGGGTACCTGTGATTGCAGCATGGACTTACAGTGGAGGCCTGGAAAGGGACAGGTTACCAAAGGAGCTGATGGAGAAACAGGAGCAGTAGGAAGAGCTGTGGCATCACATGAGTGGTCTGACAACAGAAGCAGCAACATAGATAAGCGCTGTGGTAATGGCAACATGAGCTGATAAAGCAGATGGTCACCTCAGTTTAGCCTCTAACATGGCTTGTTGCCCCTAGCAATATTTACCCAAAAGTACTCTACTGATAGAGATGGGATTATGTAGCAAACAGAGGGAAATCAGTCCTATTTTGTGTAAGATAGAACTGTGCTGCCTGTCAGCTCCAACAGTCCCTTCATGTGCTGGCTTTGGCTTAGGCAGATGGCGTGATGTGATGATGCACAAAACCATTTTTAGGACAGCTTCAGATGGTAGAAACTAGGTAGCACTTACCCATTTCCCCAACTTTCTTGGAACTTTATTAACTCACTCCTCAAAGCTGGAAACTTGGTGAACTGGTAAAATGTCAAACTCCCTTTCCCAGGTCTGAAATGGGCTGGGACCTGTCAGGACATTTCCATCAGCCCCTGATCAGTGCTATTTGGGGTTAATCCTGACCTACTTCAAGGCCCGAAGCGAGAATTATTTTGTTGTTTTGTGAGCTGCACTTGGAGATCCTTCAGCGAAAACTGAAGCAGAAAGGCAAATGCTGTTACTCTCATCCCCAAAATACTAGGCAAAGAACCCCACTGAAGTCGCAATATAGGTGTGTTGCAAAGGGGATTCGTCAAAAAGGAGAAAGAAATTCTGCACTGGAAAATGTGCCATGTTTGAAAGACCAGAGACCTACAAGCACTATGCATATCTCAACTCATATATTTAATAAATATTGTCTCAACTGCATATGTTTACTTATTTTTATTAAAGAGCAAATTGCTTGTATTTCCTTCTCTCTCTTCTTCATTATAGCATCAAAGCAGGACAGCATGCCACACAACAGTATAAACAAACAGCATCACCAGATACTTAAAGGTCTTTAGCTCCTAAATTGACTAAAGCATAAATACAAACTGACGTCAAGCATTTGGGATTACCATTTAAAAATCGCTATTTTCTGAGACGCTAATGAAGGCCATTCACATTTTCACAGAAAATCCAGTGGCTACTAAAGGAGTGAGCAGCCCAGACTCCAGAGTAAGGAGTTGAGGAAAAGGTCTGCTTCTGTCAGAATAAAAAACCTGCCAGATTGCTTTAGACCTGCGAGAAGTCCCAAACACAGAGAACAGGGAAGAGCTGCTTCCAGCCCGTCCAGCTCTTGAAGATTTGGGAATGTAGATGTCACCACCAGTCCTCACTCTGCCACCATTACCAGCAGAGCTCCTACCACCCCCTCGACTCATCACAGTCCTTATACGATGGAAGCTGGTCCTGGCTGTGCCCTGGAGATGTACAGGACACCATGTCCAATGCCATCTGCAGTTGCGTGATGCTGGTGACCTGCTCCAAGGCTGTGACAAGTCACCTGCCACATTTGGTCTCCAGGGTCTCAGTTAAGTATCTGAAGCTTTAAATAAAATGCTCTCAAGTGAGGTCATAAGCAGTGACGAAGCTTTTATAGCATCTCAGTCTTTCTCCCTCTTTAGCCTGACAAACATTTCCACCGGAACTCATGGAATTAAGAGTAATTTTATAAGGCAAAATGCATTCCTGAGTAGGCGTTTGTACTAATTCAGGTGCTGAAGGTGGTATAGCCACACGGCAGCACGCTCTGTGAGCCACGGTATTCTTCTCAGCATGATTAACTTAGCAGGATGGAGCACATCGCTGTATGGCTTTTAGTACCTACATTGGCTTAATGAGCACTAGCTTGCATATCTTCAGGTTGTGTATTTTTCCACAAAGATGGAAGTTGGGAATCACCTAGATAAAAAGAGGACTAGAGATTTTGAACATCCCTTCTCCTTCAGAGTAAGTTTAGCCAATCATATACTTTACAGCAAGCAGACAACTTTTGCATTTCCACAGGTAGTAAAGATCTCAGAGCTTTCTATTTGAAGTAGTGGTGCCTTTGGACACAAACCACTGCATCCCCAGCCCCTCCCTAGGACTTCTGTCAAGACAGCACTTCTTCCTTTGGCATCTGTGCTAGCTGCCCAGGGGCCAAAAGCAGAGCAGGTACTGGGGGCACCACCTGCTTTTGTTACTCCCCTCTAGGTCCCAAAGCGCTGAACCAAGTGGCCAAAACCTTGATGGAGCAAACCCTTGCCATCCTAGAAGAAATAAGCCATTCCCCGTGGTACAAATTCATTACCACACCTGTGGGTGACCTATGGGTGGCCTGTGGGCGTAATAAGCCTGGAGACCAGAGACTCGCCACCTTTAAAATCAAAGTTCCCCTGTGCAAGCGGAGACCACCTCTGTTAGCTTAAAACCTTGAGCGGCGCCGAGGCCCCCAGGCAGCAGCAGAGCTTGCTCCATTCTCTGGGCAGGAGGGGGAAGGAAGGGAATTACAATCCCTTCCCCAGGGGCTGGCTCAGGACACTCTGAGGGAAGTCAGGGAAGACAAGGTGCAAGTGGAAGCCATTTGCCGAGCAAGGACAACGCTCCTGAGGTCACGTCAGCTCTGTGACCCTACTTGTAAGTGGGTACCAAAGCAACTGGGAGAGGGGACACACGGTGGGAACAGCTTCTGATTTAACAGGGGCTGCACCAGAAGAGAGATTTCCTTCTACGACAAGGATTGGATCACAGAGGGATTCGGTAACTGCTGATGTGTAGGAAGGAAGGGGAAAACAGTAGTTTTCTTCTCAGGTAGTTCAGCTGCAGTTTGCAGGCAGAACAACTGAAGCAAAGAACTCAGGTCTGCAATCCTCCTCCTTGAATACAGGGCATATTGTATGTATTCATGGCCCAGGACAAACTAAAATAGAAAAACATTTGGTTTCAGTTCACATCTTAGTGGTGGCTCATGTTTTATTCATAGTACAGAAAGGGCAGAAGTTCCCATGAATGAAGAAATCCCCTTTCTTTCTGTGCAGGTTTCAGAAAACCAGTCAGCAGCAGAGCAATGCCACTGAACTCGGGAGGACTTCAGTCATCCGCTTCCTAATTCTCAAAGCAGTTAAAGCCCTGCAGTCTTTTTTTACCTTTTATAGTCACAGGACTAGTCAAGCAAAACCTTGATTGGATTATTCTGCTTTAATTACAAAAACGCACTCAGACCAAAGGCGCAATAGTACCTGGTACATATGTACACATTTCTCTCAATTTTAATGCCAAAGACCAAAATGCAGTCTGGTCCTGCTGTAAATCAACCATTTCCCTCAGGCAAGATCTTTGGAGTATGAACAGACATCACAGTAATGCTTGAACTGCCTCGTGTGCAGGACACCAGACTCTGTATTTCATCACGTACTTTGAGATCCCTTAGGGTGGACTGTACAAGAGAGAAGCAAGAGAAAGGAGGCAAAACTGAAACCTCAGGGTAATTGGAGCCCATATCCCACCACCCACCAGGAAAGAAAAGCAGCAATGGGCCACTCTCTCCTTGCTGCAGTTAGGACAAGGTAGATAAATCACAAGGGTTTTTTTATTGCTGGTGAACTCAAAACAGGCAACTTTAATCTACTGAGGAAGATACACATACAAACAAATGGTAGGCCTTGTGCGTTTTTTTACTTCTTAATGTAAATGTCTCTACAACTTCAGTCCAGCTCCCGAGCTCTTGCTGAGCTGCCACTGAGACCCCGGTAATGTGCTCTGGGCACTTCTGTAAGACGTTTTAAGAAGCATCACATGTATTAAAAAGGGAGATTTTGCAGAAAAAAACCAAAGCTCTGACTGTAGCCGTGTTGGTCAGAAAGCAGAAGTCTGGCTAATCCTGCTGCATTAGGTACATGGTATTTTGTATAATTACTTTAATTGATTTAAAAATTTGCTGGGTCCCTTTCTGTTTCTGGTGTGCAAGCTGCAAATAAAGTGCACTTCTGGGTGTCAATTACCACTCTATAAGGATGCGATAGCTGGGTGGTACCTGTCAGACATCGGTGGAAAGCAGACGACGATAGCTGTTACAATGGCACAGGCAATAAGGATAATGAAGTAAGTAATAGATGCTGCTGGGAAACTCCTCCTCTCATGCTTTCAGCTGGGATAGAGTTGCTTTCTTACTAGCAGCTATGGATTTGGGATGAGAAATACTTGAATACTTTTGATAGCACGCTGGTGGTTTTAGTTTGTTGCTGAGCAGTCAAGGCCTTTTCTGCTCCTCTCCCGGCCCTGCCAGCGAGCAAGCTGGGAGTGCACAAAATCTTGGAAGCAGACACAGCCGGGACAGCTGACCCCAACTGACCAAAGGGGTATTCCATACCATATGACGCCATGCTCAGCAATATAAAGCTGGGGGAAGAAGAAGGAAGGGGGGGACATTCAGAGTGATGGTGTTTTGTCTTCCCAGGTAACCCTTATGCGTGACGGAGCCCTGCTCTCCTGGAGACAGCTGAACACCCTGCCTGCTGATGGGAAGCAGCGAACATACTCTGTTCCGCTTTTCTGCATGCGCAGCTTTTGTCCTACATATTAAATTGTCTTTACCTCAACCCACAAGGTTTTTTCCCCGCTTTTTTCTTCTGATTCTCTCCCCCATCCCAACTGGGGGGAGTGAGCAAGCAGCTTCGCGGTCCTAGTTGCTGGCTGGGATTAAATCGCAACACCTCCATAATTTGGGCATCTAAATATTACATCACTTAGCAAAACCAGTGTCATTTAGTGGGGAGCTTCTAAAGTCAAGACACACAACTGTGTGCACCAGATTAGCTCTGTGAACAGCCCCTCCTTCATCAATCCCAACTGCAGCTGGGAGTCACCAAAGCATGTTGCCAGCTCCTTTTACCTCTTTAAAGAGTTTTCTAACAGCTAAGGAGAAAGCAGGGAACCTAAGGATGTTTCTATGAAGGCTGAAGGTTTCAGATGATGCAGGGGTGGCGTAGGAAGGAGCACGGCACCACGATTAAGCTATGCTGTGAGAGGACAAGACAGCTTTAGACACTGCATTTAGCGACCCTGACAGAACCAGGGCCAAAATGGGAAGACCCCAAATCTCACCTGCACCTTGCAATTCTTGTTCTGGTCCAGTAGAGCTCATCTTCATTGTCCCACATAAAAATCTCATGGGCAGTGCAGTGTTAGGTGACTATTTTGCCTGGGTCTACACGCCTGAGACCAAACTACATACGGTTCCTCTGATTTCATAATACTGGCATCACAGCATGAAAAAAAAAAAAATCTGTTCAGTGTTTGTTCTCTTTTAATTTAATGAACTATAAAAAGTGAACTCTAAATACCCACTTAAGTATTCTGGGTGCTTCAGGAGACATTGCATACCCCAGGGCAGATTTGATTAACTCCTTGCCACCAGTGTTTTCTGTGTCCATTGCCAGCAACGGATGCTATATGAGAAGGGGGAGGAATAAAATGATTGCGGTCTGTGTGATACAAAAAGGATTAACGCTGCCTTCATAATAGCAGAACCAACAAGCAATTCTCCTCAAAGGGCCAGGAGTGCTTTTCCCCTCTGGAATGGATGCCCCAGGCCAAGAAGCAGGTTCACAGCTGAGCACTGCCTGCCAGAGACAGGTGACCGACACAGAAATAGACTGGCCATTTCCAATACATGAGTGGGATCCCACAACCTCACCAACACATTTGCGTTTTAAGTCAAATTGATCCCTGGTGCAGCTCTGTTGACTATGGTAGAAGAACACCTAAAATTAATCTGGCCCTACAGGGCAACTAAAGCAAACCTCCCCCATAAACCAGCTGGGAGTGAGATACATCTGACAGCTGGAAGCTCCATGTTGGTGGCTAACTTCAAAAGCCAAGACTTGCCACAATGAAATATGAACCTGTGGCTGCCACTATCAAGCTCCTTCCCTGTACTACAACTTCCCCTATACTCCTCAAACGTCCCCAGTAGTTTACACTTCAAACTGACCCTCGTGCAGGTAGTTCTACAGTGGAGCCGCAGCACTCCTTCCTGCTCCACCTCCCTACTGCTGTTCTTGCACTCAAACTTGAAGACTCACTCACAGCATAGAGAACTGCTCTTCAGAGAGGGATTTTTTGCTTTTGGTTTTGTTGTTTTTGGGGTTTTGGGGGGTTTTTTGTTGTGGTTTTTTTTTTTAATAATGTATCAGGCAGCATGGCATATGTTCCAATTGCTGCCTCCAATTATTGTCATGACAATATGGCTGTGGTTATTTAAAGTAGAATTTGGGAAGAAAAAGCAAATCCTCTCAATACACTGAGGGAAGCACTGGGCAGAACTGAGCCAAGACCTGCCAGTGCTGAAGGAAGGCGAGAGTCAGTGCCAGAGGACCAAATCTTGGATACCACAGTAGCCACATGAAGGTTTTGACCTTCAAATACAATGGTTGCAGCCAGACTAAGTCATCAACATCACCAGAAACAGAGGAATCCCTGGGAAGGAAGGCAGAAAACTCTTGTGGCCTGTAGAGTCTCTACAAGGTTTGCACAGCTGAGAAGGGAGCTGGAATCTGCAGCAGACCCTCAGGCAAGGTCTGCTTCGGGGGGACGGAGGAGATGGGAAGACTTAGGTTATTTCTTATGCCTTTTGCCAAGATTCAGATTGCACAGATTATGGTAAAATTCACTCGGCAAAAAAGGCCTTTATTTAAAAAAAAAAAAAAAAAAAAGAAAAAAATTTCTAGTGAGTATCAGGACTGAGATTTCAAAGAGTACAAGATCTGTATAAATCCAGCAAGATGTCCAGCACCAGATTATTTCATGGTGCAACAAAGAACCTGGGGAGAGGCCAATGGGACCTCGCAAGGGGAACACCATCTACCTCCCCAGCAGACTGCCAGTCTTAGGTTCTTCTCCACAGCAGATGGATTTTCCTTGTTCCTGCAGCATCTCAGGTCCCACGGGAGGTATTGGTTGCAAGCAAGCACCTGAATATTGCCTAATGGAGTAAGCCAATCACTAACTTAGCTGGCGTGTCCATGCCCATCCAACTATTAGGTTTTTTTCTTTTTGTATGCATTTCCACTATAGCATTTCTTTTTCTTCTTTCTCCACATAAAAGTGTAAGCAAAAGGACTGCTTTCATCTGTAATAAGTTAAAATCAGAAACGACCTAACTAACAAGTAACTGATATTGGTCCTTGGAGCGCAAAGAATAAAATCCATAGAAAATCTATTGGTTCCATTTTTTTCTGGTATATCCCATGCACACCCCCATTAGAAAAATGGGGTTTATGAATCTTATCATACAACAAGGAGCAGTACCCGAGAGCCAGAGCTGACAGTCCATGGTAGAGGTCTGGGCTCTCTAAGATTGCTAAGCGTGGTTCCGAGTCACTCACTGCTCAATCAGTCTTCACGTGGCCGTTGGCCAAGGCAACGGGGACGGTGGGGGCCCCCGGCTCGGCAGTCTCATCAAATCGTAAGCGCAGGGTGTTTCTGATCACCAGCTGCTCCATGATGAAAGAAGCACAAAACCATGGGATGGCATACTCCAGGGTGATCAGGCCCATGAAGTCAAAATCGAACTGGGAATAGTCCCACGGGCAGGCGTTGAACTGGCGCAGGATGAGGCCGGTAGTGAACTCCCAGAGGTATGTCCAAAGCGTGTAAATGAAGCAGCGCACTAAAATGTTACACTTGTCTTTGAGATACAGGTACATCTTCTCCACAATAAGGATGGAGGTGCCATAGATGAAGAGCGCCCACACACTGGTAACACCTGGAAACTTCCAATTAAAGTTGACCACAAACTCCCAGGCAGCTGTGAACATCACTTCACAGAAATAGCCGTGAATGGCATAGAGGTACCATCGGGAGAAAGCGGTCAGAGGTTCTGCCGCAGCCATTCTTCTGCGCACACCCCAGCAGGCACTCTGAAACGAAGAGAGAGGAAGAGAGACAGAGAGAGAAAGCAATCAACAAGGATGTCACAAGTCTTTATCCCCCAAACGGTAACACACACAAACACGCAATATCCACAAAGGACGAAGCTGAGAAAGCAGTGAATTTTGAATCATCTCATTTTTACCACAGCAAATTTTAAGTCCTGGGCTAAGGTGGTACCTTACTGGGCTCTGACTCGGAATGGGCCCAGACAGCATATACTGCTCTGCCCGAGAAGCGCGATGCAGCTGGTATTGCGTTGGTGGTGAGGGGGGAGCAGAGATGTACAAGGGCTTTGCCAAGGGTGAGGCTGCTAAAGCACTGACTGGTTGCAAGTCAGTAGAAAAATACAGACAGCTCACAAGCAGCGCACATGACCTTTCTGCTCTTCTCAAGAAAAAGCACTGTATCCTACTTTTCTGGTTCTAATATGGAAGAGATTAGATGAATACAGCATTGACAACCTGGGCCCTTCCAGCTGTCACCTACAGCGTCTACACTCAAACTGTCTACTGTAGTGAAAAACTGAGCTTTGTTGGGAGCTACAGAAAGGGAACTGGAGGAAAAAGTTTCAGAGGTTTTACACTTTCAGACACCACACCTTGCACCCATTATTCAGCTGAACTGTTACTTCTGTTAAAGAATTCACACGTCGTATGGCTAGGAGTTGGAAAATGATTTTCTTATGGTGTCAGACTGCTCGGTACCAAGTCAAAAAGCACAAGACAGCCATTGAAATCCATTCAGATTTGGCTTCGGGACAACAAAACACAAAGGAGGAGAATAAAAAGGAACAGCTGAGCATAGAGAGAAGTGGTTAGTCATGACAAATAGGAAGTGAGAACAAACTCTAATTGTCTCTACAGGAAGAAAGTTGGTGAAGAGGTTTTGAAAGGGCACAATTTGCTTATCACTGAACTGTTTCAGCACAGTTAGTTTTTATAGTTTTTGTAGATATTTACAAGGTCCTAAGCACTGCTCTGCCACGCTGCAGTCACTGGCCCAAGCTGATTTTTAGCATAATTTTACTGAAGCCTTACAGATTTACACCACAGGGTGAATTTGACCCCTTTCATTCTTAGAAACTTACGCTTTCAAGTTGAGTTTCTCTTGACTCTTCATCAGGCACTATTTAACTTCTTTGCTCTGCACTTGTCAACTCTACGGCACATGGTGCTAGGAAAAGACCACACTAATGTTGTGTGCACTCATTCCGGTGTCATCTGGAAAGAAACTGTTCTTGCCCTTCCATGTAAACACAGTGCCTCTCTGAAAAAAGTATTAACATGCAGTATGACTGAAATTCTAGCAGGAGATGAGAGACGAGAAACATTTAGAAGGAAAAAGGAACTATAATAATGAACATAAAGAAGATATGCAGAATATTCACAAGGGAATATCAAAAGTGGAAAGGTCAGAGCTGTATCCATGATTACCCACTCCCCTCTTAAATAGACAGCTAAACAACCGAAGTCTTGGCAGTTCATATGATGTGGGTGCTTGAACAAAGATCTATTTCCTAATGACACAATCCATTTTACACAGGACACTGAACTATCAACAGATGGCTACAGGTTTTGGTCAACAGTACATTGGGAGCTTGTGGGTGAAAGACTGAGTCACTAGGAATTCACTTGTGTCTCCTAACAGGTCGATCCCAAGAGACCATGCAAGACAGCAGTGGAGGCGGCACACGAGAAGTACACATGGGGTGTATCTCCACACGCTCCACAAGAAGCTGATGTGTAAGGGCACTGCAAACTTTCTCTCTCGGGAGAATAAGAGTTTGTCAACGTAATGTTACATGGTTAGTCTGCCAGCAGAGTTGATAAGCTTAGGAGTTCAAATTTTCATATTGTTCCTCCATTCTCACATAATTTCAAGAACAAATCAATAATCGGAGAAAGTAAGGGAAAGCAGTAAGAAGAAAATGGACTGTAGGTATCTTTTGCCAGAATGGGGATATATGGCTGCAGCAGGAAGGGACAGGTTTTTTGTATTCCAGGAGACAGACATCAAAAGATGCAGAGACCTTAGAGGTCATACCTATTGCTAGGTAAGGCACTGAGGAAATATGAAACGTCACTCTCCAGGGAAGAAAATTACTGTAAAGTTTTTACTAAGTTGGCAAGGGGTTGTACGGTTTTCCTCTCTTTTCCACTAACCTTTCTAAGCTTTTCCATTTGTGGTCCTTAGTCCTTGCACTTCCCTCTACAGCTTTACATGAAATGTATTTGACCTGTTAGCTGGGAGCATCCACAGCATGCAGTACTACCTGTAAGGTTTTCCTTGTAATTTTGAAAATCTCTTCACAAAGTTGGATCAAATGTGCAGAAGGTCCTCACCTCTCAGATCCTCCCTTCTTGTTCCAAGGATCCCCTCACCGATTATTTCCCCAGTGCCTTACATCTGCCCACCAAAGCCAAAGACTCACCCAAACATATCCAACAAGCCACGCTGTGCTCTACCCCACACTATTTCCTCTGTGCAATGAAGATTTCTCTTCCCTGTTCTATAACACATACTTAATAATTACCTATTTATTCTCTATTTATTTTCTAAACTTTGCAAAATATCTAGTGGCTACACGAGAAGTCTTACAACTGAATCTAGGCCAGGTCTGCAAGGGACGTTTTCTCCAGGGAAAACATCTGCAATGCAAGTTAACCCACTGCAAAGACCACTAGTGATTTCTTTTGAATCCCGGGCCTGTCACCACAACTGCAAGGAGACAAGAATCAATGTGCTGACACTGTCTCAATATTTGCCTTCTACTGTCACGTGCCCAGTCAGTCCAGACTTGATGGGAACTTCCTTCTTATGATACGCTTGAAAGAGTCCTCACAGGCTGCCTCCTGATTAAGAGCACCCCAATACAGGGCAGATGCCCAACTCTGGTAGCTCAAACACAAACTCATTCCACTGCGCTAGGCACTAAGCGATCCATAAATTACAGCTCCTGCTGTAAAACAGTTTATTGAAAAAAAACCAAAAAGTACACAGTAAGACACAGAAGGGAGTGGAGGATACTTAGGGAGACTACAACAAGCTACAGCTCATCCTTGCACAAGTTGGGGACTGCATAATGTAATGGTTACAAGTCACTTGAGCACTTACAAAACGATTAAAATTGCAGCTGTTCCCAAGCATCTTATTTCCCAGCCATACTGAACTGGCTGGTGCCTGGTAGGCAATACAGCACAAGAAGGTCTCAAGAGGGAAATGAAGGAGAAAAGCATTGTTTTATTAGGCAGCAGTTCATGATAAAAGGATCAAGCTGAAAAGTAGTTGCAGGACATTAGTGGGAAAAGAATCCAAACAGAAGGCCAAGACTGGATTCAGTAAGAGACGTAGATTTGTGAAAAGCCTCGGGCAGATAATTGAATTTGGTGATGCAAGACTTTTAATGGAGTGACTGTAATACAGACAAAAAGCTCTGAACGCATCACAGCTATTCAGTCTCCTGAGGAAAACCAATGACATTCATCACTGAGGTAGTTACAGTGGGATGGGCAGTGGCTTCCTGAAAACCAGAAACACAACTACCACCTAACACAATTGTCTCAGCCGAGAGCAAACAAGTCCTGGAGGCGGCCCATGGATGGCCACGCTTGTACTGAGGCTGCTCAGAGGGCGTTGTTTAGTGGAAAACGGAGCTTCCAAATTCAAAGCTATGAAAATACTTTCCATCAGCAAACTGTATTTCAAGCAGCTAAAGTAGAAATAGTTCCTCTAATACAATGGTATTAGGAAGCTTCAGCTAAGCTAGCACAGAAATTTTGCCTCTTGTTCCAGTAGGGCCTTTTTTGAGCTTGCTGATAGAAGAAAACAGGCAAGTCTATGGAAACCACACATGGGCCTCAGAGGAACGTGCAATCCTCTCCCCGACTATGCTGGCCACACGGACAACACTGCTGGCAACACAGGGGCCAAGAACTCCTCCACCTCCAGCAAACCAGCACAATCCTAACAGGGGGAAGCGTATGAAGGACTTTTTCTACAGAAATGTGGTTTAGAGGATCAGGACGGGACTCCGAGTTAGGCCTGCAAGAAAATAATACTGCAACAACACAAAGATTATACTTTTATATTTTAGAATATCAGCTCTGAAGTGGATATTAATCATCCCCTAGGTTGCCATAAGATATAAACAAGATGCACCAAGCCAAGAGAGAAAAAGGACATAAATCCCAGACCACCCCGCTTCATGGGTAAGTCTTGTCTGCGCAGGGGCAGCACTTCCATACTCACACTCAGTTTTGCAGGTGACACAGCCCAGACAAGCAAGAGGCAAATGATCAGAAAATGGGTTGACGGGAGACCAAGAAATAATGGCAGGTTTGTCACACACAAGCACTGCAGGGAAGACATCAGTGCATGTCATGTTCACGCCTGATTAAGTTGCCTGGTTCATTTTCTCCAAAGCTCTCCTTTGCAGTGGCTTTCTGCCTGTTTCCCTGCTATCGGGCCAAACTGTGCTTCAAAAAGTCTCTCCCAGATTACCTCTATTCCCTCTACTCCAGCAGCTTCTGGATGGGTATAATGAGACCTCGTCAAGATACGCTGAATAAACTCTGAAGTGATATCAAAAGAAAAACACAAACAAAAAACCTCAATGAGACAATTCCCCTGATTGGTGATAGCCTGAGACTATAAATTCTGTCAGCTACTTGATTCACTGCAGGTGAGCTTGAACCAGTGCAGGAAGTTCCTTATTCTTAGTGCCCAGTTGTTTCTGCCAGTTAAAAAATTAGGGCACAGTGTTATCTTACAAATTCATATTTGGAGTATTTACTAAACTGAAAGTTTTATAACATGCGTGTTCATATTTCTAAGAAATGCCTTAGACACATCTATAAACCTATGTTGCGTGTCATAATTACTTTTTAATTTGAATGAGAAACTGAAGACAGAGAAGGCACGTATGTAGTAGGATACTTCAGTCCCTCCAAACGACATGACTGCGAGCAGCAGATACCTCTGAAGTAGAGGGCACCTGCCACTCCCTGATCGTAAGCTCCACTGCTTATGATACTCTCTTTCCTCAGACCTTTCTTACCCAAACAGCACTTAGTAAGTAACCATTCCTCATGACTTTTTGAGTCACTTTCATTGGCATATCATTGTAGCTACTGTGTTCTTCCTTAAGACTGTGAGAATCAGATATCTATCTGCTTTTCTGCTTTAACAAAGAGTAGAATAGATACAAGGATGCATGGATGTAAATTGACGTGCATTTTTGAGCAATACCTTTTTAAACTCAATTCTTTGTCTCCTATTTTGCATTTACCCTGTGAGCAAACACCAAATCAGCATGGCTTCACAACCATGAACAACATTCAATGAATGCGCTGCAAATCTGGCTTCAACATTTTCGTATAAATCTCACGCAAACCATTAGGAGTAAAGATTTACAGAACACTGGTGCTGGATTTGGCCCCAAGACATTAGTTCATCAGTGTTAAAAGATTTATGCAGTAAAGTCTTAGCAGTACTTATGTGCTGAAGTCATAACTCTGAGGACATATTCATCCTTCAGGTAACTGAGAGCTTCAATTAACTGTGGCTCAGAAAATAGAATATCGACTGTACTGAAGTGTGGAATAGTTCCAGCAGATTGATTAATCAAGCCCTGCAATGAAGCTAAAAGCATGCCACAGACAGATGTCTCCAAATACAGACTTGATGTCCGTTCCTTACTCTTAGTGTTTTCAGGATGGATCTGGAGCCCTGGGATTTTGGTCAGTTCTGAATGTATTAATCATCTAGTTTTGCTGCTTCTCTCTCCGGACTCCACCTCCATCAGGATGCGCATTGTCTCTTTTCCTCCAAGTTCTACCCACACTGCCATGTATTGTGAGTAAGAAAGCACGGCCCATTTTCAATCTGCATTTTCCCCTCATTTTTGTCTCTAGCTCATTTCCCTGAGAAGTTGCATCATTTCCCTGCTGCTTCTCGTTCCCTTCCCCAGTTCACTCAGTACCTGCTGGCAGCCTCTGATCCCTCCTATCTTTCAAATCTCTTGCAAAGAGAATTGGGATACAGTAAAAAAGAATGACGACAAAAGGAGATTAAATTAATCCAATTACCAGACTAAGCCAAAGGGATGGGGAAGTGTAGCTCTTACCGGTAATGCCTCTGTGTGGGCTGCCCAGAAGGGACCATTTCACAACGTGAAGGAGAAAGGTAGGGTTTTCTTGGGGGGGGGAGGGTGTAAAGGGGGCGCTTTTCGGAGAACAAAGAGAAAACATGAAGACATTGTTAGTTTAAAGAATAGTTTTCTGACTAATGTGATCTCATGAATGGCAGAAGTGCCAAAGCTGAGATTTCCCATACCCTGCCTCACACATAGCATTACATTACTCAAACACACCTCAGTCCACAGAGACCACTCACTCCAACCGGAGAACAAATTGAGGCAGCAGCTCTTTACTTATAGTGACCAACAGGGATGCTTCCTAGCTGCTGACAGAACTTAAAACACCCTCAAGACTCAAGTAAGCAGCAGACTTGAAAGACAAATCTGTAAAATGATCGAGTCCAAACTCGGCATCTAGAAGTATTATCCCCCCGTCTCCCCAGCATCTCTTTCAGGTAAGGCCATGCCCTTCTCCAAGCCTGTTGCTAGAAGACTCCTGTGTGCCTTACCCGCTGCCCTCCCATTTGGAAAACCTGCCCCAATTCCCCAGCATTTGCTGATAGATAGCTACATCTCTCAAACAAGCAAGTGTCCAGCAAGGGCCAAAATGTCCCTGAAGTGGGCCCAGCACAAAGCAGAGACTTTGAAGCCAGGACCCCGCTGCTGGAGCAGGCAGAACTTCCCATTAACACTGCGGAGGACGGGGGCAGCACTATGGAAGGTCTGCCCCCAAGGAGATGTGTCCAGGGGGCACAACCTGCCCTAAGAATCTGTATCAGCTATCCTCCAGTTTTGGGTGCTCAGTTGCTGGATTCACCATTACCTTAACCCAGGCAGTAAGCCCAGATTGACTTCATTCTCTGCAGCGAGAGCAGAATTGAGTTCCTAGAACACGTTTTTCAAAGCTGCTGCAAGTTTACAGCCCATGACTTCAGGCTTAGGTCTGAGCAGTCATAGTTCCCCTGATGGGCAACTGCCTGACTTGTAAGCTCCTGCTGGCTGGGACCCTTCATTTCAAAACGTACATTCAAGTACAGCGGCAATCAAAATTCGTGGCCATTGCTGAAAGCTTGAGCTTAACATATTGTATTAGCCGACTGAAGCAAATCTCACATTCAAAGAACATAATGCACATCATGGCTTACCAGGAAAAAACAAGCCCAGAGTGATGACTGGAGAGGGAGAATTTATCCTGAGAACATGCTGACAGTTTACAAGATTTTGCCATAGCCAATATCCTTCCCACTGTCATTAGAGAGCCAACAGACATAAAGAAGAGATAACATTAAGGGCAAGACTTTGTGTCACCTATCTTATGTGGTTTCTTAAAGCTGTTTGTAAATTCAGACAGTTCTTTTTTGAAAAGGTGTTTTTTTTTTCTTCTTAGCAACTGCTCCCATCTTCTTTCTAAAGCAAAATGAGAACACAAATACACCAGTCTATTCCAACGCTACAATAATAAATTGATTTGGGCAACTCACAAAGGTCAGTATCAGTAACAAACAAATATGCTTAGCCCAGCTTTTCTGAACAATTGGCAGTAACAAGCCAGAATCAGCATGCAATGGAGGAAAGCCAGGTTTAGAGAGGGCAGGGAAAAAAAAAAAAAAAAAAAAAGACACACAAACAATCTAAACGCATTTCACATTGAAAATGAAGCCTGGCAGAGAAAAATATTATGGTCAAGGCAGTGAACTAAGAGTATCTAAAATCCTAGCCTACTAATACCCTGACACAATCCAAGTCACTTAAATCTGTGAAGAACAGCAGTGGCTGTGAAAAGACACCAAAAAAAATTAGAACTGTTAACAGATTCAAGGCAGTCTCTCCTATTTTGCTTCAGGTAAAGCTCAAAGCAGCACTTCAGAAAATTAGCTGCTTCTTTACTGGAAATTCAGGCTGCATATACACAACTGCAAAGAACTACTTCCCTCTCCTTGTATTACTCTTCACCAGTGCACAAGCCTTTATAAACTCCCGGCATTCAACTGATAGTAGGTAACTGGATAGTGTAAACACATGCAGCTCCCAACTACAGTTACTCTTCATCTAGGAGCAACAGAACTGCTGCAGACCATAAAGAAACCCAGCATCTTGGTCTAAGCTGAGTTAGGTTTAAACCTTGCAAGCAGAAGACACTGCATAAAGATAGATGAAACAGGAGGGAGCACACTTTTAAGCACCCTCAGAAACACAGCCCGAGAGTGTAGTAAGAAGTTTTCTTCTCTATTTCCCCTTTTGGAAGTCTCTTGATGGCAATTCTACAGAAAATAATTTTTCCTCCTCAAGATATATTTTCCTTCCTAACATTAAACTACTGCTGAGATGTGAAAGAACCAGGTCTTCCAAATGCTAGCTGCTATTTGCTAGGCTGTGATTCCTCGAGTTTCTCCCCAACATCACCGGAGGAAAAAACTCTAAGTGGTCTCAGATTGCTAAATTATTCTTTTTTCACTAAGGAATCCTTGTGAAGCCTCCAAGATGGTAGCTACCTCGTCTTCTTAATTTCAAATTCACACAGATCCTCGGAGGCAGAAACATCCTGGAAAGGATGCGTAGAAGAGGATAAAACTCAGAATCCTGCTAACCACCTCACCATGTCTGACAAGATCCTCAAGTAGACAACCTTACCTACAGCTGGGAAAGGCAGCTCCTCTGAGCAGTTTTGCAGTTACTCTCACTACTGCCCACTAGTTAGTGTACCATGGGGATTAATTATGCCATCACTGGCTTGCAAAGTACATAATCAGCAGTAGAAATATACTGTATGGGCAAAGAGATTAGTCTTGAATTTTGTATTCTATTGTTTGGGTTTATTTAAATTCAAAAAAACCAACTGTGACAGTGTGCTCCCCTGCCACGCCCAACATGACCTGTATCTCCTGTAACCCTGCCCCAGCGATAACCACCTGTGGTGGTCATAATGCGTACATCTAGTCACGATGGCTGTATCTGGCTCAAAGTGGTTTCAGGGACACAGATAACAACACAATAGCCAAGGGCTAACTTGAGCAATACTGGCACTGTGATCGATATGCAAATATGACTATAAGTCAACTACCTAACACGCATAAAAAGTGAACAGTCCAAGAGCCCTTTAAGCACTCCTGCAGGGCAGCAGGCTGCACCCCAGGATCTCCCCTTGAGTAGGGACACCTCTCAAAGCTACTTCTCGAGATTCAGAAATTCCTTGCCGCAACATGCTAAACCTTGAAATCTTAATTAAGTGATATAAAGGGTTGATTGTGCATATACAATCCTTTAAACATAAACTGTTGACCAAATCTGGGACTAGGATTGGATCCAGCCGCACCTCGGCTCCTCTCTGAAGAAGAGTTCAGAAAGCAAAGGGGTTTCTTTGTGAACCTCGTGACTCAACGGGAGGGTCTCCTTGGCAGTTCTGTCTGACTCCGTCCTCTATGCAGTAAACAGGCAAGTGTGCCTTGTCATCGAATCTTGTTAAAACACTGCCATATTTACTATCGAACTTTGTTAAATCCCTGTTTTATATCAATAAATGTATCGCTGCTTCTCTCTGCAAGTGAGGTGCATCACTCCATCCGTGACAACAAGCAGCAACCTGTAAGTGCATCACTCAGGTAGATCTGTCTTCGTAGATCAGTCAAATTTCTCTGTCCTGAATAACAAGTCAACAAAAACTTAGGTTTTATGGCCTAGTTCCTACACAGCAGACATACCCCTCCACTTCCTCGCTATTTACATCTTTCCGGAAGAAGGCTTAGATTTTTAGTGCTGTTATTTCCTCAAGGTGTCAGAAGGCTTAGCATTCAGGTTACAACGACAAACACACCATCTTCACATTTTATGCACAGCTGCCATTTTTCTCTTTTGTAAATCTGAAGCATCAGATCCACCATAAGCTTCTAATGTTAAGTGGTTAATGACTCCCCTCATGTCAGACTCATTCACCTGATTATGTGCTGTGTCCCAAGGAGGCAGCACCACAGCTTTCCCACAGGGGAACGTGACTGCAACTCTCCACCTCCACCTCTGGAAAGGTGGTAAGCTGAACACTCACGAGCTCTTTTAAATAAAGCAATAACTCAACAGTTGGGCCTGGTGTTTGCCAGGCTATTTCTGCCTGCCATTCAAGGAAGCCTCTCATCTCTTCAGACATCAATTTCTTAACCCAGCATTGGTCCGCCGTAAGCTTTTACTGCTGCATCCTACAGCTCCCTCCTTTTCCAATCAGTCAGTTTACGAAGGTGCAGTCTCAGGGGTCTTTCCCAGCACTGTTCTTCCAACTGCAACACATGCTCACAGCTGCTTCATGCACTCCAGCTCATTAACTGGGAGCTGGGTCATAAGGATACCCCGCGTCTTCTCTAGCTACAGCTGGTATCACCTTGGTTCTTTTCTAACTCTTTCTGAGCTTCTTACTGCCTCTCTTCCAAACCACAGAACTGGACTGTTCTCCTACACTCTGATTTGGACTGGACCATGGATATCTGCTTTAAGTAAGATAAGTCAACCTCCTATGGCTACATAATTTTTAATTCTGTCTATAGATGTATAAAGATACATAGACACATTTATATGTTGTCCTTGCTGGTTTACTTATTTGCCCTCTCTTCCCCACTACTTGAAGGGGATGGATTTGTTTTTTCCTCTCCTATAACTGGCTCTTCTGACTGGGTTAATTTTTATGCTGGGGTGACCTTTTACAAACACTATGGCTGGATTCAGAATTCCTACCTGCAGCCTGCCTATCATTTATCAGAGCTCTACAGGGCATGCTCAGTTCCAGCCTTTACACCGCCCTTCTGAAAGTAGATCCATTTAATGTTATGTTTATAGCCTTCTTCCACATTTCCTTTTGTGACTGCACCTTGTCCAAATGACCATGCTCTATTGAACAGTCTCCCCAGTAAAACCAACAAACAAATTCATTGCTCCAATATAGGAAGGCATTTTTCAAAACTTGCCTATACTTATTAGTCAACATAAGCGTAAGACTCTAGGTTCCTCAAGACAGAAGAGTGTATATGTACATGCACAGGGATGTTTCTGAATGCATGGAGTCCAGGAATTCATCTTGCATAGCACAAGACCGCCCAGATCCTGAAATAAAGCAATAACACAGCTTCAGACTGCTTTGCCAATCTTGCTAGATTGGCAGTTTGTGGCTGTGGTGCATCCTGAGACCCTGTTCGCATTCATCCCTTTTCCCAGACCCAATCAGCCTTCTGAAAAATTCTCAACCATCTCTTGTGAATAACAGCTGACATCCATCTGCTTCAGGACTTGTNTATGCCATCACTGGCTTGCAAAGTACATAATCAGCAGTAGAAATATACTGTATGGGCAAAGAGATTAGTCTTGAATTTTGTATTCTATTGTTTGGGTTTATTTAAATTCAAAAAAACCAACTGTGACAGTGTGCTCCCCTGCCACGCCCAACATGACCTGTATCTCCTGTAACCCTGCCCCAGCGATAACCACCTGTGGTGGTCATAATGCGTACATCTAGTCACGATGGCTGTATCTGGCTCAAAGTGGTTTCAGGGACACAGATAACAACACAATAGCCAAGGGCTAACTTGAGCAATACTGGCACTGTGATCGATATGCAAATATGACTATAAGTCAACTACCTAACACGCATAAAAAGTGAACAGTCCAAGAGCCCTTTAAGCACTCCTGCAGGGCAGCAGGCTGCACCCCAGGATCTCCCCTTGAGTAGGGACACCTCTCAAAGCTACTTCTCGAGATTCAGAAATTCCTTGCCGCAACATGCTAAACCTTGAAATCTTAATTAAGTGATATAAAGGGTTGATTGTGCATATACAATCCTTTAAACATAAACTGTTGACCAAATCTGGGACTAGGATTGGATCCAGCCGCACCTCGGCTCCTCTCTGAAGAAGAGTTCAGAAAGCAAAGGGGTTTCTTTGTGAACCTCGTGACTCAACGGGAGGGTCTCCTTGGCAGTTCTGTCTGACTCCGTCCTCTATGCAGTAAACAGGCAAGTGTGCCTTGTCATCGAATCTTGTTAAAACACTGCCATATTTACTATCGAACTTTGTTAAATCCCTGTTTTATATCAATAAATGTATCGCTGCTTCTCTCTGCAAGTGAGGTGCATCACTCCATCCGTGACAACAAGCAGCAACCTGTAAGTGCATCACTCAGGTAGATCTGTCTTCGTAGATCAGTCAAATTTCTCTGTCCTGAATAACAAGTCAACAAAAACTTAGGTTTTATGGCCTAGTTCCTACACAGCAGACATACCCCTCCACTTCCTCGCTATTTACATCTTTCCGGAAGAAGGCTTAGATTTTTAGTGCTGTTATTTCCTCAAGGTGTCAGAAGGCTTAGCATTCAGGTTACAACGACAAACACACCATCTTCACATTTTATGCACAGCTGCCATTTTTCTCTTTTGTAAATCTGAAGCATCAGATCCACCATAAGCTTCTAATGTTAAGTGGTTAATGACTCCCCTCATGTCAGACTCATTCACCTGATTATGTGCTGTGTCCCAAGGAGGCAGCACCACAGCTTTCCCACAGGGGAACGTGACTGCAACTCTCCACCTCCACCTCTGGAAAGGTGGTAAGCTGAACACTCACGAGCTCTTTTAAATAAAGCAATAACTCAACAGTTGGGCCTGGTGTTTGCCAGGCTATTTCTGCCTGCCATTCAAGGAAGCCTCTCATCTCTTCAGACATCAATTTCTTAACCCAGCATTGGTCCGCCGTAAGCTTTTACTGCTGCATCCTACAGCTCCCTCCTTTTCCAATCAGTCAGTTTACGAAGGTGCAGTCTCAGGGGTCTTTCCCAGCACTGTTCTTCCAACTGCAACACATGCTCACAGCTGCTTCATGCACTCCAGCTCATTAACTGGGAGCTGGGTCATAAGGATACCCCGCGTCTTCTCTAGCTACAGCTGGTATCACCTTGGTTCTTTTCTAACTCTTTCTGAGCTTCTTACTGCCTCTCTTCCAAACCACAGAACTGGACTGTTCTCCTACACTCTGATTTGGACTGGACCATGGATATCTGCTTTAAGTAAGATAAGTCAACCTCCTATGGCTACATAATTTTTAATTCTGTCTATAGATGTATAAAGATACATAGACACATTTATATGTTGTCCTTGCTGGTTTACTTATTTGCCCTCTCTTCCCCACTACTTGAAGGGGATGGATTTGTTTTTTCCTCTCCTATAACTGGCTCTTCTGACTGGGTTAATTTTTATGCTGGGGTGACCTTTTACAAACACTATGGCTGGATTCAGAATTCCTACCTGCAGCCTGCCTATCATTTATCAGAGCTCTACAGGGCATGCTCAGTTCCAGCCTTTACACCGCCCTTCTGAAAGTAGATCCATTTAATGTTATGTTTATAGCCTTCTTCCACATTTCCTTTTGTGACTGCACCTTGTCCAAATGACCATGCTCTATTGAACAGTCTCCCCAGTAAAACCAACAAACAAATTCATTGCTCCAATATAGGAAGGCATTTTTCAAAACTTGCCTATACTTATTAGTCAACATAAGCGTAAGACTCTAGGTTCCTCAAGACAGAAGAGTGTATATGTACATGCACAGGGATGTTTCTGAATGCATGGAGTCCAGGAATTCATCTTGCATAGCACAAGACCGCCCAGATCCTGAAATAAAGCAATAACACAGCTTCAGACTGCTTTGCCAATCTTGCTAGATTGGCAGTTTGTGGCTGTGGTGCATCCTGAGACCCTGTTCGCATTCATCCCTTTTCCCAGACCCAATCAGCCTTCTGAAAAATTCTCAACCATCTCTTGTGAATAACAGCTGACATCCATCTGCTTCAGGACTTGTGGAATTTAACTGCATCGTGTTAATACCACCTACTTGCTAAACACCTGAAAAAGGAATTAAGCTTCCACCTTAGAAAAGAAAATCCTTAAGAACTGCTAACTCTAATCCTAAACTCAGCAAGGAGGTAAAAATACTACTCACCTCTTCACTCCTATCAGCTGTCAATCTGCACAGAAGAAATTTTCCACTCTCAGCTGCAGAAAGATGGCAGAGTCACAAAAGGTCAAAGCACAATGACAAAAGGAGACTGGAATTTGAGTCCACACACACAGCTACCCCAGTAGAAGGCAGAGCAATTTTCTTGCTTGGTTCTAAAAATTACTGCCATATTTGTGTTGGTTTCTCTAGGACCCAAAGTGAGCCCAAAGCTCACAGAGGAAAAGCTGTCAAGAATTAATTTGGGGAAAGCCTTGCAAGAACTTTGCCTTGAGAACAGAAGGTGGACCTAAAAGAATCAGGATGGAAAGACCCTGAAGTGTTTGTAGAATAGAGGGAAGCAAAGATGAACACAAAAGTAAAGTTGTAAGTGATTAGTAACTGAAGCCTTGTTGAGGGCAGTTGTCAGGGAAGAAAACTCATCACTGTTTCCTAATCATAACTGCACCTAAGTAGATAATAATGAAGATCCATAGATTTCCACAGCTACTACAGTGACAAGATAAAATGTGGATTCATTTTCCATCCTCCCTCTGGCTACCAACCCCAAATTAACAGAATCCTTCAAACCAGCCTGGCTGGGAACCTTAATGGGGATAGAAAATGGCCTGGAAAAGTGAGGCTATTTTCTTCTCATTATTGAGCTGCTGAGCAATCACTGAGAAAAGGCAGCACTCAAGGATGAACAAGACATCTAAGTCAGAAGACATAGGCAAGGCACATAAAAAGTCTCTTGGAGGCCAAACAGGGCAACAGAAAAAAGACTTATGAAAGTTACATCAGAGCAGATCAGCCACATCATCTTCCTGCACCAGCGCTTATAGAATCAGCTGTAACAAAGAACAGGAGTTTTGCTCAGTGGCAAAGTTAACCTGGCAGTACACATCCATGCTTGGCTTAAAAGAGATGTGCTCTTCGCAAGTCTTGCTTGGAAGCTGAGTTGCTTGAATACGAAAGAACAGGGAGAGAAAGAGAAAGATGGTGGGATACGGAGCAAAAGGCTGCTCTGGGATGAAAAATAATCTTGAGAGCACTGGGAGCAAAGTTAAGGTTATGACTCTCGACCGCATACGCTGTCAGACAGCTAACCAAACCTCAACAATAATAGGTGCCAAGGTAAGTCATGACTGCTTCTGTACCAGCTTCTTGCCTCAGATGACTCCACTTAGAAGCCTACAGTACTAACAGCTTCTCTGGATATAAGACACAATTTTAGTTTTCCTAAAAGTAAACTCTACTCTGTTCACTAGTTCAACACTACCTTCTGTCTGAAGTCAAGCAGCTGCTGCATGCCGAACGAAAATGACCAAATATATGCAGACTATCTGCACTGACCTGTTTTGCCCTTACAAAAAAAGGAAGGCACCTATTTTAAAACCTGTCTCCACTAACCTGGCACTGCAGTGGGGGATGGCTATTGTTTCATTAGCACCCTGACAGAATGACCAGCAGCAGGAACAGGCTCTTGTGTATTGTTTCCAGCAGTCTCAGCCCTGGGCTAGCAGCACACATCACTAGCTGAAGGCTCCAAATGGGTTCATCTGTCCCAAATGTTAACACCATAGATGAAACTAAACATCCTGTCTTTCTAGAGTAGAAGTTTAAGACAACCGAATTTCTTGCATCTTCAGTTATGTCAGAATACTCCACAGTAAGACACCCACTCCCTTAATCTTACCACTAGAAGGAGTGGGCAGATACCAGTAAATCAAGGTACCATAGGCCCGTACAAACACATATGGAAAGACAGCCTTTGCCTCAAACAATGTGTCATTACCACTCCATCTTTCTTATTCACTACTGCTGCAGAAGTAAGATCTAGAAACCAGAATCCTATTTATTCCGTTTTTCAGGTTTCAAAAAGAAAATGCTCCAAAACACGCATAGCTTTTGTTTTTTCTAGTATATATTTGTTTAAACCCTGATGATTGACAAAACATCCTCATAATCCAAACACAGGTACTAACTGGCTCAGATCCTTGGCCATCTCAGAAGAGGCACGAGACACCAGTTGACTCCAGATTCTTTTACTTGCCTCTGGAAGCTGCTCTTTCCAGAACAGATAACTCATATTGATGCACAACACAGTTCATGTTCTCACTGTCAGGGCTTCACTGTCATTTACAGAAGGCACAGATGTCCCTCTTGACAGTCCAGACAGTACCTGTCACCAACACTGACTTCCCCTTACATAAGTGTTCGTGATGGCCATACAGGGGCCTTGAGAACATGTGGAGGCACAAGTGCAAAGGAGGAGGAGCTGGTGTCCCAGTGGCCCTGTCCAGCTGGGGCTGTGATGAGCACAGTGGAGCTGGGCTCCACAAGCAAAATGCTCAAGACAGGGAGAATTAGAGCCACTGCAGACCCAGACTGTGTTTTCAGTAACTTTCATCTTACTACTTGCATCAGATACAAGGCAGAAAACTGATACTCAACTTCAAACACCTTCAAGCCTAAAGATGGTCTGAGCATCTGAAAACTTACTGCCCCCCTTCACCCCTCTGCAATATCAGTTGACCCAGCAAAATGTATTACCTCTCCTTAAAACACCACGTTGCATTTAATCTTTAAAGAGAAGGGAATACCGAGCCACCAGAAGAGGCTTATTTTTGAAGTCTCATGGCAGTCTAGTGGCCAAATTGTATGATACACAGGACACTGCCAGCTGCAACACTGGAAGAGATGCTATGTGCTACAGAGCCATTTACACCAGGCAGGAACGTGCAAGAGGAAGTGGTGAGACCACAGCTTCCCATCCACGAAGTTCAGTTCATTCTTAACACCTCCCATAATTAGTTTCTCTTTCTGTCAAGTAAGAAGCCCCCCACTAATTTCTGTCAACTTGTCAGAGGAAGCTTATTACACTCTGCACCTGGTCAGAAGGACTCGGTTTCCCCCTGGGGCCTGGCAAGCACAACCAGAAAAGAAAACAACCATGGCCGTGCCATGCTCGGCAGCACGGAGGCAAGCCTGCCATCCTGGGGTCTCATGCAGCAGTAGAGGCCTTTTAATGGAAGGGCAATTCAACTGGCTTCTTTCCATCGAAAGGTCACCTAAGGCTTTACCCAGCTACCATGTAACTGTCCTTTTGTCTTTAGACAGAATGGCCTTGGCCAGGGGTGACAAGAGTGTCCTGCCCAGTTAACGACCGGCCACAAGCTCCCAAACAGGGCAGGGCTTTCCCAGGGTCACACTATTTTCTGCCAGGGACTTTCTGCCCAGCTCACTTGTGGTGCCATTAACTCCCGACTTAGGTTTTCAGCTTTTATTTTGCCATCTCATGAAGATAAAAGTTTAAAGATATACACTAAATGGCTGCTTGTTACTTTAGGAGGCACAGTTGTTAGTTAAGCAGTGAGGAGCCAATTGTTCCTTTGTGCAGGCACTGAGCTCTCACTGACTGAAAGGCACCTCTGACAGGGACTTGTTCTTTGAGATTCAGCCTCTAGTGACCTGCCTTACACTGTTACTGCAACATGATACCATTCTAACAAATTAATTATTTGCATGGGTTTACTAGCTTCTGAATTTCATATAAACATTTATCTACACACACACAGACGCCCAAATTCATTCATGAATTTCAGGCACTTAAAGTTAAGAAGTTGTAACCTTCGTTACAAGCTTTGTCTCTGCAGGCTCCTATTTGTAGTTAACTAGAGCCTGTGAAGGTAGCTAAAGATGGACATATCCTGGAGACAAAAGCGGGGCTTGAGCATTCCTGATGCTACCATTCCTGCATCTTTCCAGTACCTACTTAAAGGTGCTTAGAGCATGTACAACACTGATTTATCCACCTCAGTTAAATACCTGAGGTTACACAGGGTAATTTCAAGTCTTATCAAACAGGATTTTTTCTTTATCTTGTTTTCCTTCTGGGCAACAATAGATAATCTCATGCCTTTGGGCAAAGGGCCAGCTGCACAAAGATGCCAGTTCTCATCTGTGGGTTGGGTACTGTCTTGTCATTAGACTAGAAAAGGATTCCTCAGTTTTAAGTAAAACAGTTTGATACTGGTAACACTGGCCAACAAAAAAACCCAAACAACTCTCTCCAAAAACCCCAAACCCTAAATTCTTTTCAAACCATTTTAAAAATCTGCTCAACAAACAGAGCATCAGATGACCCATAGCAAATGGAACCAGAGAGGCACCATATGTTATCTTGTCCCTGCTTATGTAAAACGCTTAAGAGCTGTCACTTTTATGCCTGAATCATGCACCTATGATTGACAGTCCTGGAGGCACACATTCTGGTCAGCTTGTCCACTCCTTTCTAGAGGTACGCAAACCTGCAGCATGTAAGGACTTCTACGACAATCACTATGTAACCAAGCAAATACACTGCTGGTAGGATGAGTAAGAATTGAAGTTTTTATTTCCCACCATGAGTAAAATAACCTAAATATACTTCCATTATATAACTAGTCTTGATACATACACAACAACAAACCCATCACATTACACATATGCTAAACAGCACTACTTCCACTGCTTTGCACAACAGTTCACAGCAATGCCAAGGGGTTCCAAATAGACAACTTGACATTTTTCAAGTGTGCTCTTTGTGCTTAGGCTTGTACTGACTTAGAACCTATATACAGCTAAGCAACTTGCTTCACTATATCTTCCTTGTCTCTCAGAGTTCCCACAGCTGTAAAGACATGCAAAGTTAGCTTAAATGCTACATATACAAAATTAACTTTTAAACAAATGTGCCTCAGCCAAGGCAGTCAACAAGTTGTTCTAGGGGTACACATCCATTCCTGAAAAGAATTGGAGAGTAACTTTCGCTACCCCATGCTGATAGTAGTTCCTTGGGTATTTCTTACTTTATGCCTAAATCACTCTTCAGAGTCACCTGCACTTAGAATCTTTGACAGTGAAATACAATGTGTTAAGTTTTGCACTGCATCCACAACATTGGGTCTACAATAATCAGTCTATCAGCATGGGGAGCACCTTCTGATGCCTGGAAGCGGCTCCCATTAAGCAGCCTTCCCTCACCATCTTCCCTGGCAGAGCTACTGTGTGTAAAGAAGTGCAATAGTCTGGCTAAGAGCAGACTTGGGAATTGGACTGGACATCAGAGGATGCTGCCAAAAGGCGAAACTCTTTTGCAGAGCTGCATGAAGGCACAGCACTTAAAAAGCAGGGGATGCAGATCGCTCCAACACCTCTCATCCTGGGAGTACTAAAACACTATCCAGAATACCTTTGTCAGAGCAATTCTAAAAGGCATTGAGATTTCTACAACAAAGGGTAAAAAAAGGAGAGAAGCAAGGAGCAGCCAGGACTCAGATGGAGAACCAAAAGGACCTTCCTAAGTCAGTGCCAAGGTGGGTACATGGATGGGGTTGTTGAGCAGCTGTGCTGCCTCATGAAGCAATACGCAAACTGAAGCAAGTCTTTTAGTGAATCATGCTGGCCCTAGGAGAGACAAGAGGGGTCAAATAGTGCAGCATACTAACACAAAACTGATGAAACCCCTGCTTTATTACCAGGTTTGCTATAATCTGCAACATGACCTTGGATGAGTCACTCCACCTCTCTGCGCCTCTAGCTGCCATCTGGCTAATTAGACTAAACTGTTTGTTGTGAGGGTTGCCTCTAACTACAGATTAGTTTGGCAGGTAGCACAATTGGTTATCAATACTGCCAAAAGCTGTCAAGCAAACCTGAAATACAGAGACCAACTGCGGCCAGTCACTTGGAGAAGCACCGGGTTCAGACAGTCAAAAAGGCTGCACAAGTAGGTGGCTCTCAGCACCAGCCTCGTTTGCTCAGTCATCTGTGTCACGTGGATTCCCAAGTTTACCAAAGCATTTCCTCCAGGAAGCCTGAAGGTGCATCTCTAAGCCAGGCACAAGCCTTTGTATTTAACAGCATATTCAATAAGCTTCTCTGTACAGCACTTAAGAGTGAGTAATTAAAGCAAATATTACTGCAGTACAGCTTCTCATTAGCAACCTAATTACCCTTCTGAAAATAATTAACATTCCTTTCTATAAAGGGAACAGATGACCCATTACATCCATCAGACAAGCAAAACAAATAACGAAGGTAAGGGAGATTTGTTCAGAGAGACAGCAAGAGAAGCATCCAGTACAGCAGTACCAGTAAAAAGGAAGAAGACCAGGCACAAACGCCTGGGACTCACGAAGACTGGACTATGCAGGTGGGTGTGCAGGACTGGTACATGCCCAACTGTCTGATATGTGCATCTAGCATTCACATTGAGCATCTTCCTTCCTTTATGACTCCACTCATAATCCATCAGCTGAGACGCTGAAAATTCTGCGCTCCAGCTTAGTTTGAAAGCCAGATTTAAAGGCTCTCAAATTCAACCAGAGTCACAAACAGCTCCTTCCACATGCAAAAATTTCACAAAGATCTTATTAAATTTATTTAACTATTAAAACACCCTCAAAACGCCCATTAAAATAAACCATGATTTAATGTCACACAGAGCCCATTTCTGTGGCCCCAAAGAACAAGTGCAGCCATGGCAATGAACAGCACAAAGTCCACCTCTCCGAGTTTCATAGGGTGGTGTTACGATCAATTAGCATCCTCTGAAAGAGTCAGGCACAGGTTTCTTGATCAGCGCATGTTTGAAATCGGTGTGGGTGAGCAGACAGTCGCAGGCATCAGTGTTGTGGGATGTGTGTGTATGTATAGATGAGAGAAATCAAAGGATACAGGTCAACGTATCACTGCCTGGTGCAGCAAGAACTGCGGCATTACGACAGTCTGATGCACTGTTTCAGTGCAGGACAGCAGATAAAGGAGAAATAAGCCATGATGGAGCTGAACTCCCCAACATCCACATATTCAGGTACCATAGCAAGCATAACAAATCACGAACAGGCAGCTGCATTTTCAGCCATTTCCATGTTTGATGTATATTTACATTTCCCTGGCAGGAGAGTCGAATACTCATAGCCTTCAAAGTGTGATTGCAGTGAGGGCGAAGCTCAACCGTACAAAAGCTTCCACAGCTACATCACTATGGAAACCACAAATCCACCGCCTGCTCTGTTTGTCTACTCCTTTTGCCGATTTAAGGAAAAAAAAAAAAAAAGGAAAGTATTCTTCCAGTTTATCGTTTTCTTACTTCTGTCAAGACCACAGGAGGACAAACATGTTTTAACTGCTTCAGGATGAATCCTTTCTTCCTTGAGAACCCCCTTTGTGAAACCTGCCTCATCTCTCAACCCAGCTGGGCAATCTTCCTCCCCGTGTGCTTCCACCACTTCTTTCAGTGAGGACTCAGACACAGTCTGGGCTAAGATGCCTCCACAGCTTCTCTTGGCTTCTGGACTAGGACAACTCTAAAGGTAGCTCACTCTAGGCCAAATCCAGCTAGCTGGCATAATGAGAATCTGAAAATTGCTCTGGACACAAGTTACAGTGTCTTGTCTTGACTGAGGTATCACTCACTTCCTTTCCTCAAAGCGTTTTAAGAACACCTGTAGTGCTCTCAAAATGAGGTAGGGCACATTACAAGACAGCTGTAAACGCAAGGGTTGAAGTTCTGCAACAGTTGCTAGTTACAGGTAGCTTTTCTTGCACTAAAAATCTGAGTATCTCTCAGCAAAAGCCTAATAGCCAAGTAGCCAAAGAGTAACTCTGGAAGGTGCAGAAGGAAAATGGCTAACAATGCTCAGAAGTCTGCAACGTGGCATGCATGGTGCAACCTGGGTACATGAATCGGCTGAAGGAATCTTCATACCAACCAGCAGGACGGAAAAAGCAAAGAGAGTAAAAAACCCTCTGCATCCAATTTTGTGCATTTTACGCTGAGGAATAGCCTCTGAACGAGCCTTCAGCAATGCCCTCTCACGCTGGGCACCTCTTACCTGAGCTCAGAGCAGTTCATGGAAGAATCAAAGGAGAATTTAGGCTCTGTGGCTTCGTAAATCCTCAGTGCCTCTCAACTTCAGCTGCCAATTGTCAACCATTACATAGACAAATGCCTCACTAGTAAACAAGTTGAGAAAAAATAAGTATTTCACAGATGTTCCCAAATAGCCATTTCAGTAACCTCCTCGCCACTAAAGCACTCTGCATGCAGAGAAAAATCCTGCCTGTGCTCAGGGAACTTTTAGCAGATGACACTTTGGCTTCTCAGCAAGGCAGAGCTAGGAACAAACTGACATATCGTAAGTTCTCTTACAAAACCCAAAGCAATACTACGCAAAAGGTGCAGCCTCCCACCTCCCTTTTGCAAAATGGGCTACAGTAGTCAGCGCTTCCATCTTGGTCCTAACTCACTGCCCTCACCTCACAGCCAATTCCAGGCTGGCATTACCAGACACATCCCGGTTCCACTGGTCTTATAAGAGTTCCTACCAACAACCCACAAGGTGTTGTTACTTCTGTGTCCTCAAGGATGTCACAACAACAAATCACAGGCCAGTTTCATGGAGGACAAGCTGAGCGGAGTGGTGACTACCATCTGCAGGATCATTTCTCCATGGTTTCGCAAGCAGATCTGTCTGCATCTCCAGCAGACAGTATCCTGAACAGCCTAAATGGATGGAACATACAGGAGGCATTGGAGGAATGAACAATTCATAGTCTTGTTCTGCTGCCAATGGATCTATGTTTTCCAGTGCCCATACGGCGCTCAGTTTTTGTTTTAACAGTAATAGGAGACGTCTGCACTTCCTTTGATAGTTCTTGAGGGCAGGTGATAAGCAGCATTTGCTCTACTCACAGCAACAGTACCATACACCAGAGCGCTTGCCAGACACAGCTTTCTTCAGAAGCACTCATGGCTGCATCGTCGACAAAACGGCTGGACTCATTCCAAGGCTCAGTCCATCACCAGCAGCCTTCCCGGGAAGCTGCTGACACTTGCTTTGTCATAACCTTGCAGCACTGGTCTGGACTTTACTGCTCAGTATACAACAGTTTTTGACCAACTGAAGTCCTGTATTCAGCTACACAATGAGCAGGATCACAGTCGGAGCTCGAGGCAGCAGCTGACCCTGCTTATCCACATTGTTAGCATTGCCACAATTAACTCTACTGCTTTCCTCCAGCAGCTGACTGGGTCTGCTCCCCAGTCTCAACGAGGGACAGGGGTCTATCAGAGCAAGAATACCTACAAGAGTGGGACAACAGAAAACACTAGCATAGGATCTCTTGGGAACTACCACTACAAGAGGGTAATGAGACCCCTGAGACAGGATAAGCAGAGAGAAGGTGCTACATGAATCTGAATTTTATATATGTAGCACCTACATATTCAAAGCAAGTTCCCAGTTAGAGATAAAGTACCATGCACGACCTACCCATGAAACCTTATCCACAAAAGGGAAAACAATACTGTAGCCTCAACCGCTGCAAGCTTAACCTCCTGTTAGGGCACCACACCACACACTGCAGACACACAGAGCACTCTGAAGATACTGCAGGGTCTGGAGGTTGTCATCCTAGTCCCACAATGTCCAGCCCATCTACCAGGAGTAATATAAAATTTCGCTCCAGGAAATTTTAAATCACCCTTCCAATTTGATAGTATTTTACATCCAGTCTGCGAGTGTAACAGACTGCCATAGATACAGGAGAGTGAGCAAGATGAGCCTGAAAAGATCAGCAGAGTAACACACTGGTGAATCAGATGCAGAGACTGCACTGCTTGTTAGGGCCAGGAGTAGATTCCTCATCATCCAACTCACACCTGTGCTTTTATCACCAGAGAGAGCAACCCTCCACTCTTTACCTACTGCTCTGGTTTAGCTCAGAGATACTGTTCCACTGTCCTGATTGTTGTAACCACCTAAGGCTATCCGAGAGTGAGGTTTTAAAGAGACAATAACACTGGAATAAGTTGGGCAATGTAAATTACAAGTAATCAGAATCATGTGACTCAAAGCAGACAGAAATCAAGGGCAGTGTGTGCAAACGATGATCTTTCTTACACTTCCAGAAAGCAACTTGCAGTTTGAATCGACACAAATAACTTCACATCTTGACCATCCTTTATGCACTCTACATATTTAAATTTCAAAGGTCCCACCTACAACGCAGTCAGCTCTGTATTCAGAGAACTGCTCTGGTTTTCTGGTCTACGAGTGTACTCCCACTGCTTTTACCTTCCAGCCCTTACCTTTTCCGGGGAGGAATCCTGGAGCTCTCCCACTTTTTGGTCAGGTCCTGGTTCACAGCATCCGCGGGTTGACTGGGTTGCCTCCAGCAGGTCTGAGCTGTTTCAGATGCCAGCCGTTTTCGGACCAGGTGTGCGTGACCAACAGTTAATACACGAACCAGACAGCCTTCCTAAACCAAAGAAGTACAGTTTAATCTTAATGGAGCGCAGTGTAAGAGAGGCTTTAAACACTGAAAGAGCTGTATGTATGGATAGCTTCACTCCAGTACGTTGGGCCCTGGAAGACCTGATTTCTTCAGAGCCCCAGGCTCTGTACTGCCTCTTCAGAGGCAGTACTCTTCAGAGCCCCAGCTCCTTGTGCTGGGTGGCTCCCTGGCAGCTGCCTCTCCTCTGGTGAGGCTGAGCCTCTCGACTCTTCGCTGTCCTTCTGGATCCCAGCCACAGCAAACACAGAGAGCAACTTCACTGGAGCCAGTGACCAAAGGTTCCTCATTGCTACCATCTCAGCTGAGGGCTTGGTTAACCCTCGAAAGGCCTACCAGATAGTGCTTTATGTCTGTTTTCCTGGCCCATCCCCCAATTTTTGAAGTAAGCTTCACTGCTGACTCCTTTTCATCCCCACCCTCCATATCTCCTCCACCTCCTCTCCTCCTCACTTCTCCAGTCGTCACACTTTTCTTCTTCTCCCTTCCCCACTCCAGGACAGAGCGTAGCCTTCGTGTGAGCAAGCCCTTGCCACTGCCACCCACCTGCCACCCCAGCCCATTCCTGGGAGCACCAGCACTGCCTCTTCCCCTGCTCTGGTGACTTGACTTTCACCTGCGTGTTGGGCTTGGGCAGCACTGCTGCATGATCCGAGCAAGAGGTGTCTGTAAGCTTGGGCTACACTTCTCCTTCTCTTCAAGCACTGACATTTAGGATGCCACGCTCCCGACTTTCACCAAAGTCGCACCTCGAGGTGTCAGCTCCAACACACAAGTCTCTAACATCGTACTCGCGTCAGCCTCACAGATCTTACACTCAGAAGGCTCATCTATACATAGCATTTCTCTGGATTAATTGCATGTGAAGGAGTCACAGAGCAAGAACATTTATGTGTCAGACTGTGTAACAAATGGGATCTTCACGTTATCCTAATGAATCTTAGAGGTTTTTGAGCACTGAAGTCCAACAGGAATTCAAGAGAAATGTTTTCCTTAAAAAAAAAAATCAAAAACCCTACACTTTTTATTTAGATAACACTGAACTACAAAACCACTCCAATTAAAAATGCAGATTAAATAACTAATCCTCACCCAACAAAACCTTCCCACCAAGATTAACAGAGCGATGAATAGCATAAAACCACTAATTAAATCAATCTAACATGGGTATTATGGAGACACACTTAGCACCTTCTGCCTATGCACTGAAGTTAGCATCTACTTTGGAGTCTCTTTTTAGCAAGCGAAACAGTTATTTTAACAGCTGGGTATTTGTACATCAAATATTGGGAAACAACTCGGTTGTTAGCTAGCTCTGATAGAAATTGTTCTAAAAATCAATGTTCCTAAAAATTATTTGCACATATCCTGTTTTCACTGTATGCATTTTGTCACGGTTGGATATAGGTTTCTACTGAACCATTTACCAGACACACACAAAAGAAATTTTAAAATGCATTTCCCTAGAATCACAAGAACACTGAGAACACTTTTTTCATAGTTAGATCTATTTGTCTATTATTTGATTTGTAAAGGAGTGAGGAAAAAAATCATATGAAACAAGCAACTGCCCAACTTCTTCAATGCACCAATATGAACACTACAAAAGGCTTCAAGCCAACCTCACTTCAGAGCAACGCAGCTCCGCTCAATTCAGCCCCTTCCCTGACACCAGCACTCAGGCCACCCATGGAGCCTCACAGCGAGTGAGACCAAGGAACTCACCAGCCATTTTAATGCTACCCCCAAAAAGCCTGTTGGTTCTCAGACATATCACTTTCCTGATCTGGCTCACCAGCCACCACCCAGCAGGAAGAAGTTCCTTTTTCACAAAAATCTTCATTTCTGCGAACTCAAACCATTCCTTTAGTTACATATGTGTCTACACTTGAAAGAAAACAATCATGGAGGAAACTCTTCATTAGCAAAGACTGTCATAACACACATGAGCAGAGAGGTAGAGCTGAAGATAAAGACTTGACCTTAAAGCTCACATGATTAATACAACACTTAGGCTGTTCAGAAAAGGGGATTTCTTTTTTTCTCTTGTAGTTAAATGAACTTTCTGTGTTGAAATGCTAATGATTAAAAAGGTGTTATGTTTGTAATAGGGAGAAACAAACAAACAAAAAAAATCCAACAATTGTGGTGTGACCATTCAACAGCATATACAGAAACAGTTAAAAATCAAAAATCCACTATTAAGCCAGACTCAGGCTTCCCTGTCAGCGCTGTAAAACAGCACTGGCTCTGACTATTCCTCTAAGGCAGACACCAACACTCCTGGCGTCAGCAGGTTGGGGACCACACATTAGCATAATTTAGCAATAACACTCATCAAACAAGAATACAAATAGCAAGCAAACAAAATGGAAAGCAAATTCCTGGACAGGAGGTGGTTACTTGTGCATTCCTACAACTGTCTGTTTTAGTACTTACTCTTCTTTATGATTTCCAAAGTGCTCCAATAAAGAAAGCTCGGGTCCACGCATCTATCTGGTGATAAACTGTCCTATCAGAGTCACAATGCTGTTTAGTGACTTATCTGAAATTCTCCTGGGAAGCAAGTGGCAAATTTGGAAAAAAAACCCAAGCATCTGTCTTCTCAGAAACTCACCCTGCTCTGGCAGGACTTACGTGGAGGCTGATGCAGATTTCACTTTCAACTGAAGACCCAACACGCCTTGCCCCACTGCCTTTTGATGAGGGCTTTTAAAGCCGCACACAGACCAGCTGGGATCTGAATATCTCTGAACCTAGACTAGAAGGTAGAGCACAAAACATGGTAGGTGTTGCTGAATTTCCTTCCCAGGAGGACTGAATTACCTCAGAGAGATACCTAGGGCATGCATTGCTAATGCAGTCCCCACCTCCTGAAAAGGAAATGCCTCTCCTCTGGAACCACAAGAACAAAATCGCAAAAACAACTCCGTAAGGCAACAACTTGCAGCTACCTGAGGAAAACAAATCATCTCCAAGGTTAGATGCATCCTTCCCCAGATATCTCTAGGTCGGTCCCCTATCTCTACTGAAAGCTTCTGGCAAAGCCTCGAGAAGCACATTAGACCTCCAGAGTTTCAGATTTCTTTTAAAAGCCATGCCACCACCCAGTAGCTGGAGAGGCTTGGGCAGATGCCCACACCCCCATGCAACTACAGTATCTGCAAATGCTTCTGTGGCCATTTATCGCCAAAAGCAGAAATGCGTTGAGAATAACTGCCAAGAGTCTTTATTTTTTTGTTGCTGTTATCCTGCAATCTGTCTTTTACCAAAAAAAAAAAAAAACCATCAAAAACCCAAACCAACCAACAAAACCAAAACACACACACACCCCACCAAAAACCAACTCGGGTTTCAAACAAACACAAAGTCCCTTGTACTGCGAGATCTGCCTTGTATTATTAGGCTCTCATTTTCTCCACATACACTCTTCCCTGCTTTTGTTCCTTCTACTCTGTTCCTGCTAAGGCAATGAAAACAAACCAGCTGGCTTTACATTCAGGTTTTCATGCATTCCCATGTCTCTCAACATTTTTGGACCAGCTGGCCACAGTGAGTGCTTAAGATTTCTCACAGCTTGCCACATATCCCTGCCATCTACCTTTTAACATGAATCTCTTGCCCTTTTTCTTATTTTTCATGACCCAAGGATGAGCTACAGACTACTTTCTGTAAGCTGGTGAACTGTCAAAGACCCACAGCCCCACGTGGGTATTTTCTTATATACACTTACTTCATTATTGTTAAGAGCGCATCAAACATTTTTTTCTGTCAATTTCAGGTTCTGTGAAAATATTTCTCTGAACCTGGGGTCAAATCTGACCTTGCAATATGTCAGGTTAAGCAAAAGGTGAGTTAAAAAGGAGCAACTCTTACAAAACTCCACCTACACTTGCGTTATGAAGAAGTATAGAACACATGTTACATCATGAAAGCAAACTCATTGGCTTTTTGGTAATTGAAGGCAGGGTACTGTTGCCTAGCAACTTATCTGATTACCATTTTTTCAAGTATCACATGCAGACTTATATATGTTGCATAATAATGTCTCACTTTTATGCTGCCTAAGCCAATGGAAAAAAAAAAAAGGGGGGGGGGGGG
>VZSF01004655.1:475705-566532 GCA_013398295.1 Chionis minor
GGAGCGGGGGGACCGGCCGGGTGGTTCCTCCCGCGGCCTGCCGGGACCGGAGCCACGGAGGGAGCCTAATCCCGGCGGGAGGCGAGCCCGGGGAGGGGGAAGGCGCCCGCCCGGAGAACCGGACGCTGCCGGTGTGTGCCCAGGTGTGTGTGTGTGTGCCCGGCGGGAACCCCCTGCTCGAAAAGCTCCCAAAAAGCCTGGAGTGTTTGCTCTGGAAACGCTTCTTGGCCGGTGAGCCGGCGGTACGGGTTCTTCCAATTGACTCTTCTAAAGAAATCCGTAACAAAAACAAATACAAACCCCCGAGCAGCCAAGGGACTATAACCCCCGTGCGCCTGCTGTTGGACCTGGAGGCTGACAGGACATCCCTGCAGTGCAGGAAATCAAGCACAACTATCAAAGGAAATATTTGTCTGCAGCTTCACTGCAAAAAAAGTGAAACATAATCGCTACGAGAAGTGTTTTTCCACCCAGAAGGATCTCTTCGGATTAGAAAATTGCCCGAGGAAGAGGAGTAAGAAAATAAGTTTAAAGCATAGGTAGTAAAATAAACAAAAATTATTTCTCTTTCTGCATTAACTCTTCAGCGCCATGACAGCACAGGCTAAAAATGCTTTTCTGTAGGATTAGAACTCAGGAGATTGCAATCCTGAACCAGAGTCCAAGAGCAAACAAATGACCCCTTTGTACCTCTGGCTTCCCTCTGGAACGTGGAAGTAACAGCGGCTCTCTGCAGTAAGGATTAATTAGCTAGTTAATGCCTCTCAAGTGTCTTAGAGTCTTCAGGCAGAAGTGAGGGAGATTTTTAGGTTTGTTCCTTTACACAGAGTATTGTGGGGTAAAACGGTAACCTCAAGTGACGCAAACTGAGAAGTGGCATTTGACCCTGAGCCCAGAGACGTGTGTTTAAGCAATGCCCTGCCTTTCCTCATTAGCTACTAACTTTGGGCTCCGCTCTGCTCCTCTGGGCCTCTCATGCAGTCCGCGTTTTCTTTCCCACAGGCACCAGATTTCTTGGTCCCTCCTGCCTTCTGTAGTACCAGAAATGATGAGCTAATGTTTTTTAGCAGAATAAGGATGTTTTTATGACCTCCATTCAATGACTCAGCATTTCTGATACCAATAATGAATGGTCCCAATGATGAGGCAACGTCGGGTCTAGGCAGGCCCCGAGGCAATTATAATGAAGGATCCTCAAGATGTCTGGCCACAGTGACTCCCTCAAAGGCAGGTGTTCTCCGGAGAGGCTGCTCCCTCAGCCCCAAAGCTGCAGGGCCAGCAGATGCTGCACGCTCAGAAAAACGCCGCGGCTTTGCATAGCTCTGCGTAACCCAGGAGCACCCGGGTTACTGGCTGGCGTTCCCCTCAACGTAAGCGTACAAACCGCCGTGGCTGCTCCGAGGATGCCACAATGCAGCAAACCAGCCTGTCACCGAGTCACCTGATTGCACAATCGCACTGCGAGAGCTGGAGGATCAGAAAGATGGAGCATTTTAAAGGGGAAATGGAGAATAACGCACAGCTAGCTAGCTCTACCTCAGCAACTGAGCTGTGCAAGCTAGGACGGCGCTGTGTGCGCTGGTGACCTCAAGCTGGATGAAAAAAACCCAGTTGCTTTATATATATTTCAACAGGGCTGAGAAGGAAAATGCTAAGATAGCTAAGGCATCTTCGGTGTTCTAAGAAGCACCTTTAAAATACCGTATCCAATTAGGCAGCTGCAGAGGACAGCAGCCTAATGCAGTGCTTATGTATTTATTGTGAAATAGCATCCTTTAGAAAGTACCGAGGGAGGACTGTGCTAGAGACATAGTCGAGAGAGAGCGTGAGAGAGATCATTTCACAGTATGAGACAGCATGAACATTTCACAGCATGAGAGGAGAGAATGCCTTACAAGGAACAGAGGAAAGGTCAAAGAGAAAGGAAGAAGAGAGCCAAGAGATACTCACCTACGAGAAGGAGAAATCAACAGCCAGAGATGGACTGGAAAAAAAGGGAAGCACATGTAGGGAATGTATAAATCTGTATTCTCCTGCCTAGTCACAGCAAGCAGAGAGAGGAAGGAGGAGGTGAGGAGAAAGGAGAGGGTTCCCAGAATGAGAAGGGAGGAAGGAGGAGGCAGTGAGACAGGGGTGAGGGGAATGAAGACAAACACTGTACTGTGCTGAGGGGACAGGCAGGAGGGAGAAATGTCAGAGCAAGCACCTGGTGGTGGTGCTGTACACCTGAGAGCTTGTTCAGCTCTCCCCAGCTGCATTAGCTCATCCAGAAAAGCTGTTATTTTTCTGTCCAGCCTTGTTTCTTTCAACCTGAGCTAGTAATGGAAGAGAAAAAAAAAACAATGGAATTAAGATTATAATATGGTCAAAGTGGGAGCAGGATGAACCTTGGGGACAAAAGAGAGAGGATTTCTAGAACTGCCCTTTTGTCTCTCCAAGGCCTGGTGCCAGGAGCAAGCACCGTTCTCTGCAGAGCATCCAGGTTTGGACACAGGAAGCTGGCTCCAAGAAAAAAAGAGTTTGCAGTGACCTAAGTGTGCTCTAGCCCCTCTACAGCCACTTGTAAAGAGGCACAGGAGATGCAGCTGATCTTACTAATGATCTCATAATTCCATCATGCATGCATTGCCTTTGTCTGGAATAACACAGATCATGTCTAACACCTGATCTAGTTCCTCTATACGCGTGCCCAAAGTCAGCTCCGATGTCTCTGCACCATCCTGTCTGGTTCTTGAAGGATTTATTCATTGGGGTATGGCATCACATCTGACTGTACGGAAACATCTTGGAAAGCAGTACAACCATATTTGCTTGCTACTATACTCTTGTATCTGGGCACACCAAGGAGCGCAGTGCAGCAATACCCAAGCTGGTTCCTCACTCATCCATTTCGTGTCTGGCAGAGCTTATTCCCTCACAGTAATTTCTGTTTTATTTATGGCACAATTGTTACACTGAAAAAAGAATGACTTATTTCATCAGGAACTTTTTAATGTGGTCATGCCGGTATCTGAGTGCATAACAAATATTGCTGCCAGTGTAGTGAGGTAAGTGAGGAAAGATCTTATTTTGCAGACTGGGGTTTGAAGCTCAGACATGTTGCAGTTAAAAGGAATCATAAATTTGAGAGTCGTAACATCTCTTTTTCCCCAGAGAATTTAGTTTTATATGGCTCCTGATATTTACATTCCTGTTGTGGATGCTTACCCCTTCTGTAAATCCAGCCCCAGTCTAGAGAAAGGGGCACCTGGAAAATCAGGAACGCCTGTTAGACATACCACTTTAATCCAAGGGACTTGTCTGACATTGCTTAGGAGCTAATGAGGAATGGGATCCAGCTTTCTAGAGCAGGGTTTAATCACCTGGCTCATTAAAACACCCTTACCCTAATTTCCTGTCTCACTCTCTACATGCTAATGGGTTCTGCAACAAATGAAATTGGAATCTCACCTTATACCACTCCCTGTTCTCTACCCATCCCTGGTTCAGTCTGACTCCAGCCAGCCAGTGCATTGAAGGAGACACCCGTCACGGCAAACTTTGTCACAAATGTTTAAAACCTCTCAAGCTGAAATCAGGGTTTTCTCCTCCCTGGGGAGGTTTGGCTTTTTCTCTCCTGTTTGCCTGAGGAGAACCTGCAACTGGGAATTGGGAATTTCATCTCCCTGGATGTACAGAATAGAGAGGAGATGCTCTGTGTTTTTTTAATAAACACCTCACAGATGTACATCCAAAAGACAGCTTCTCTGTCAGGAAACTAAGGAACAAAGAGCAATCTTGAAACTTTCAAAGAAATTAAGGACAGAACTAATTTTCTTTGTTTTGCTTCTGAGGGGGCCCCCAGTCACTGTGGTGACAAATGTTCTTCAAATCCCTGAAGCAGGAAGTGCATTTTGAAGAATACCACAAATCATATGCTGTCTCAGATCAGCTTGCATAGGTCTTCATGCAATAACATGGAAATTGCTTCCTTTGTCTCTTTTTCTTCTTGGTGAGGGTAGAAAAAATAAAAGCCATGGATTTTCACTGCCTTCACTCATTTGGTGAGTTTATTGAAAAGATGTGAAAGACACAGTCAAACATGATTCCTTCAAGAGGGAGGAGACTCCCTGGTCTGATTGGTTCCACTCTTCTTTCTTTTGCTTGTAGCAGGGGCTTTTTTCCCCCCTCTATAGGCTCTATCAAAATTCCTTTGGGTTCTTTTTATAGCTTCAGACACTAACACCAGATTTACCACTCCTGACATAGTGCTTGATTAACAAAGGGACTGAGGCAGTAGTAAGGTCCATGCAGGTTCTAAATGTATCTCTGCCCAAAATTGAAGCCCTCTAAACTTTTATTTGTTTAACTGTGCACAAGACAGTCTCTGCCACTAAGGTGCTATCCTTGGGATCAGCTTCAAAACATTAAAGGCTGGGCAGTAATCCCCAAGGTACCCAGAGCTATTTTTGAAAACTCTGGCCTTTCCCTCTGGAATTGCTGAAATCATCCCCTTAGAGCGTATTCTTTCCTCTACATATCGATTGTAATAGTAAAGTTTTCATGAGTATTTAGCTTTGTGCTACCTGCTTTCCTTCAAGATATTTTTCTGTAATAGATACCTGCCATACCGTACAGCTTGGTGGGAGCTGGGCTCTGAAACTAAACGTGGCAGGTAGGAAACTTTTACTCCTAAGAGATGCTACTGAAGTGCCATGCAGGAAAGCGTCTCTTACTGTCAGGGTAGCCCGTTTACGAAAGGCCTGTCCAGGGGTGTTCCCATTCAAGGTCTCCATGGGAATGAATGTTAGCAAAACATTTTCACAGAGATTGTGAAAGCTTTTGAGTTTCCTCTGGGATGTTGTTCAAGGATCATCTCTTTGGGCTGCCTGATAAATTGCTCAGCAGAACGCTAGTATCCTCCACTACCTCCTGCCACCTTTGGCTTCATGTGGATTAGATGCCAGATGGGTCCATTAGAACAGAGCAGCCTGAGACTTCTTCTAGAAGAAGCAGCAAGCAAGATTTACCAGAGACGTTGACTGATGTCTGACTATGTAAGCCGGTATTTGCTTGAATTTTTAATAAAAATAATTAAAAGAATCCCTCATGGTTTCTATTCTGGATTCAGGGCAGAAGAAAAACAAATACGGTATATGAGGAAATTACAGATCCTGAAGGGTTTGGAGGCAACTCTGTTTTCTGTTATTTTGCCAGGTTTAATAAAATGTAAATGTTGTTTTGGGGAGGAGTAAGCCATTATACAAACCCGGACATACGCAGTCCAATTCAATCCAATAATCTATTTTGTGGAGAAGTGTTGTCCATTAAAAATCCCAGGAGACTGGAGCCCTGGAGACTTGGGTTGTGTTCACAGACATGGTTCAGGCCTTCTCAATGGCCTCAAATTCACCTCTGTTTTTCTGTTTCCCTAGCTGTAAAAGAGGCAACACATTTCCTTTGCTAGAAGGCTTTGAGACATGCCAGTAGAAAGCAGGATAAGCAAAGAGGTGTTACATTTGAAGGGTTTCTAGAATGCCAAACAACCCAATGCTAGCACTGACACATCTTGTAACTCTGAGCTAGCTAAGAAACCGAGACAGAGAAGAGAGAAAGCACATGATTTACCTAAAATGCTTTTGAACGTCAGTACCAGAGATGGGATAATTATAATAAATAATTCTATTTCATATAGTGTCTCTGGTACATATTATACTGCAAAATATAATTGAGGGACTAAATATTTCTGGAGCTGTAGTTTTTATTTATACAACACAACGTGTATGCAAAGTGCTCTGCACAACAGTAAAATGGCAAGTGTCGGCTCCAAGTCATTTACAATACAATTCCCAAGCATTAGTCACGTAGCGATAATAAACGAGGGATAGGAGGGGAACGGATGAGGGGAAATGATGGAAAAGGCAAGGGTTACAATATAAAAAAAGATAAATGAAGATGGTTGGGAGCAATTAAATAGTATGAATGAAATTGAAAGTGTTCCTCTGCGATTTGAAATTATGTGGAAAGTGGATGAGTCAAAGGAATATATAAAAGTGATTCAGAGCTAAAAATCACAGTTTGACTCTACTTCCATGTATCAAATATTCACAATGAGCTGCTCGAGAACATTCAATGGGCCAAGAGCTTTCTAAATAACAAAAACATCTGAGATGAACAAAAGCTGTTCACAAACAGTGCTGAAGCAGCAAGAGAGGTGGACAAATCTGCCAGATAAGCTGTCTACTATAAATACAAGTTATCTACTCTGCCCTTCTCCATTTATCATTCTCTGAATTTCCCCTGAAGTTGCATTAGTGATGAGATTCTTCAGTTTCTTCCTTAAGCTTGTTATTTTGAAAGGCTGTGCACTATCAGTAGCACCCATGCTTTGCCCTAGAGCCATGGAGGCCTCCAAAGTGCTTTGGGATTATATAGGATGGAAGTTCTCATGGTCCCAGTTCTTAAAAGCATTTAGGCACCCAGATACGCAGGTCACTACTACAGCGATTCTCAAGATCAGATTAGCAGCAATTTATGCCTATTTTCATGCCTATGTGATCCAAACATCAGCTACCACTTTGGCAAAGGAGGTTCCCATATTCAAGCACCGCAATAATGTTAAAAACATTGCCTCCTATGGCAATGTTGTGGGTTTGGGTTTTTTTTCACTTTTCTGCGTGAGAACCTATTTTTGGTTCCAAAACCAAACCAAAAACAGGTTCTTACCTAGCATCTCCACTTCCCATTCATGTCTTCCAAGAATACTTTGGCTGGTTTTGTTAATACAATGTATGCATAAGGCCAGGTTACTTACTTACCATAGTTGCATTTGACAGCCAAAGAAAGAAGTTTCTAGGCAGAGGAACAAAGCAGGGGAAAGGAACTTATATTTCCAGCAACTTATATTTCCCATGCGTTACACCAGTCCAAATGGTAAAGTGACCACCTACCGGAATATCTAAAGAGAGAAATCAATCGTGGACTTTTACAGTCCTCCAGGTTCTCTCATTAAGTTATCTTGACAACCTTAAATCACCTTGTTATCATTAAATGGCATCACTTAAAGGGCAGAACAGAGGGAAAGTTGCATGTTTAGCTACTGCTTATTGAAATAATCATAATAATTAATAAATACATCTCTCTCCTACAGCATAATGGATCTCAGCGATCTCTATTGCCTACAATGACCTCTAGATATCCTAGACCATTAATTTTTGTGGATATATTCCAGTATTAAATGCTATAACTCATGCTTGACAATTTTTAGTTGGCTGTAGGCCAATAAGAAAGACATCTAGTCTTGATATGAAGACATAAGGAGATGATGAATTCACCACATTAGCTTGTTCTAGTGGTTAATCATTATCTGTGTCTCCTTCACTTGAATTTGTCTGGCTTTATAATTCCTGCACTCAGTCCTCAGTACGACTTGGTCTGCTCAGAGCCCTTTCCGGCTAGTGTTTTATGCCTCCAACAGTACCAATTCATTAATCAAGCCATAGATCAAGTCATCTCCTTTTCAGTAAGTCAGACAGGTTGAGCGCTGTAAGTCTTCTACAATAAGGCATTTTCTTTAGATCTTGAATAATTACTAAACTTCTTTTGCACCTTCCCCAGCTTTTCAACAACCTTTGAAAATAAATGTTCTGCATATGATTAGTCTCATGAGTACCACAAAGGGAAGAAAAGCAACCTGGTACTTCTACTCACTATTCCCTTATTTATGCATTCAAGGATTGATTTCACCCTTTTTGCCACAGTATCTCACTGGAGTGAAACTGCTCCGTACTCTGACGACCCTGATCCTTTTCAGAGTGCTGTTTTCCAGGGCAGAGTTTCTGATTACACAGCTCCTGATCTCCTATCTGTTTCCCACATGCATAACTTTGCGTTTGGCTGTAGTAAAAGGCTTTTTACTTGAATGTATCTGATCTGCAAGGTTATCCAGCCTACCCTATATAAATACTTTGCCCCTCATTATCGCCATTTCAACAGGCTTCCTAATACCTGCATATTTTGTTCAGCAGTGAGTTTATACTTACTTCTAGGGCAACAATGAAAATGTTGTATAGTACTGAACTTAAAATTCATCCTAATACAACTTCCATGGCTTTTGCAAAGCACTGACAAGAGGACTTTGTTCTGTTTTGCTTTATGTCCAGCAGACAAATTTGTCTAGACTTTTTTCACAGAATCACAGAAACACAGAAAGTTAAGGGTTGGGAGGGACCTCTATGCTTCAACCATCTTGTTGTCCTATGTTTCTCTCAGTGAGTGGAAGTCATCCAGGTACAAAGGTCCAGCACTGCCCCTGAACTGAATGCTATACATGAAGAAACATTCAATGAGAAAACAATTTAAGAAATAAAGTCATGCAAAATTCACATCCCATACATATATTCAGTCCTGTCCAGTGAGGACTCTCTGTTGGTAACCATGTTACCTCTTCACAGAACCACAGAAGGTAGGGCTAGAAAGATCTTTAAGAGCATCTCTAGTCCTCTTCCTGCTCATGGCAGGGGTGTTTAAATTATTCTTGAAATGTTTGTTTTGTCAAGATTACTTTGATGCTGGAAAAACCATCCCTAGATTTTCTTATTCTTTGTCAGAGGATAATCATCAGTTAATTTTTTTTTTCTCTGAACTGCTGTTGGGGGCGCATCTATTGGGATTGTTGACTTTGCCATTTTTTAATTATGGCGTAGAACAGGCACGCTAGTATTCTGATATTTCCTCACTATTACAGGATTTATGAAATATCAATATCAGCAGGCTAGAGAGCAGGTAAATAAACTGTATTAGTATTCCCATGTAAGCTATACAAACCTGCTGATTTTAAAATATTTACTATCAGTACATAGTTTACATTCCTCCTGGTCACTAATGGAGTGGAATATTTTTCATCAGCCCATGTGATATAAGTGCATCATGTTTCTTCTTTCCAAATACAGAACAGAAACTTTTATTGAATATTTGCCTTTTTTAGAACATTATAATTTTATCATCTGCATCAAGCAGCAGCATGTACCCTTGGTTAAGACTTCTGTTGTTCTTAATATATTCTTAACTCATTTTATTGTCTTAAGTCGTGCCAGCTGATGATTTTCCTCTGTTGTTTTTTTTTTTTTTTTTTGGTCTATTTTTACATTATATCACTTCTAATTTATATTGATTGCTATGTATTTCCCGTTTTATCCATTTGTTATGTAGGCTTTTTATTTTCTAACTATGCCTTCACTTCATACATTGACCCAGGATGGCATTTTAAACAGCATTGTTCTCTATTATGCTTATTAAATTTTGACTTTTTTTTTAATCCAGTGACTCTTAAGCAACTTCCAGTTATCTTTCATATTTTTCTGTCCGAGTTTCTCTTCCTCAGGTTTGCTGTGTTTTGTCCCGTTCTCTAATGCGATTCAGGGGTCTCTGAGAAATTTTTCTTCCACAATAATAGCTTATGCTTTGTTATTATTTAGTACATTCAGCCACTATGCATTAAAGCACCTCTGGATCTGAGTTATTAATAATTCCAAAATGTTTAGTGGTTGTCCTTAAGAGAGAGCATATCCTCCTTACACTGTCTCCTCATACTCCTCTTTTATACACCCTCATTGGAGACAAACTAAAACAAGAGATTTTACTGTATAAATTGTTCCAGCAGGTTTCAGGATGCTGGTTAAATTAATTTTCTTCTTAACAATGAGTATCTCTGATTTTGTGCTGTGACCTCCACTCTTAGCAGCAGTATATAAACCCCTGAAGAATTCCCCCTTTCTTTGATCTTCATGACAGTGGTTCAGTTTGTCCATAAGGCTGTTACACAACAGCTCCACTAGAAATAGGGTCCTTGTGCATTGTTTGTTGAATATCTTCTCTGAGATTTCACTCTTACCTTGTTTTTGTTGTGTGACTTTCAGAATGCATTACATATGAATTTTTTTCACATTCAAGCAGAGAGCCTCAGGCACAGAGAAGTTTGCCTGGAGCTGATCACACAGGACTGAAGATAATACCCAGATGCCTGGACAAGCAGCCACCCTACCTCATCCTCTATTTCAGCTGCCATATAAATGCATATGATGAAGAATACATTGAAGTGATACACAAGGAGATTACTGCACTTTTTTAAAAAGCAGCTTTTTCCTTTCCTTCCTCTCCTTTCAGATTTTGACACTCTCCTGGTAGCAGTCCCAAAACAAACCCATGATCCCAACAAATGTCAGGAGGTCAGGTGGAGTAGGAGCCAAATGGTCCCAAATCTTTTTGATGACTAAGAAGAATCACATGAAAAATACTGTCTGTCTCTACAGATATGCTAAATAAATAACCACTTCATCAAATATTAATCTATATCTTATACAGCAAAGCTCCCCATCAGTAGGCATCACCCCAGCACAGACTGCATAGGGATGGCCATCATATTGTCTAAAGAGTAGGTTTTCATTTTGGAAAGTTGTTAAGGAGAGTTTCTGTGAAGAATTTCGTGAGATTAAGTAACTACATAGCCCTGAAGAATGTTTAGTTCATGACATGTCCAAAAGAAAAGACACTTTCCGTCGTATTGTAATCTCTAGTTATCACATATTTTACACTGACTACAAATGCCATCTTCACAATACCCAGCTCAGTGAACTTTAAAACCATAATTTATAGGACTTTCTGTTCTAGAAAAGACCAGAAACAATGCTCCAGGTACCACAAAATCCCAATCATCCTGCAAAACTTCCTGTTACAACTAGTATAACTGATGCTGGTAATGAGAAATCAACCTCAGAAATATAAGCACAAGGATAGATCGAGTGAGATAGAACTTGAACAAAGGTCTTGGTGCACCTTTCAGCTCCCCATCTGTGAAAGTCATCTGCACAGTTAGTTGTGACTCTTCACCTGTGGACTGATCCAGTTCTTAACAGTTCTGTAAACACGGAGGGTTGTCTCAATTTTTTAATGTGATATACTTACATCTGCATCCCAGTAACTTCATTCTGTATTAGCTATTCTCTGCCTACAAAAATATTGTCATCCTTTGCTTTCCATCTGCTGCAATTCCCTGTTTACTCATCCGTGAGAGGTGGACACTTCTGGATGATGATGCACTCCATCCTAAGGAGACAGAACAAATTCCCATCTCCACTGATGATGGAGACAGATGAGTAGTCCATGCCCATTCTGGGTAGCTGAAGTCAGGTAAAATAATGCCAGGCCGTTAGTCAAACTAGGTACCATCTGTTTCATAACACCCTGACTAACTACATGAGACAGATCCTAAACCAGTCAAACGAGAGTCAGAAGCCCAAATTAGGCTCTGATGCATAAGTAAATCTCACTTCTTTCATAATTTGACCTCTATCACACCTATGCCATCAAATGCTTTCAGGAGTTTTTTTCATAGTCATCTTTGCAAATGGGAACTAAATTCCTTCTTTTATATTCTTCCAAAGCAAAAATACAATAGAAGGGGAATTTGAGACTAAAAGTGCCAATAATGAATATTGCATCTTCAGGAAAAAAGCCATAGTTGCTTTTTGATTTAAAGCCATTTTAAATTTTGTTGTAACATTGGGCATGCTATTAGGGAGCAATATTCCATCAGAGTTCAACACAGCCAAAGATGATATAAGCTTATAAAATCCTTTTGGAGTCAGCTACATTTTCAGTAGGCTTTTTTCTTTGGGGATATCAATACTAATACAAGTAATTAAGGGTTCTTTATTAGTCAGTCTTAGAGGTACAAACTTAACCATCAATTGATGTTCTTCTTAACCCCCTAATAAGACCAGAGGACAAAGAAACAGTACATCTTTCCCAAATAAGCTGTTTCCCTAGCATAATCCCAGACATGGGACTAGCTGACTATGAAACATTTATGCGCTCATGATTCTGTGAACATTTAGCTGTTACTTACCTGCAAACATCACTGCAGCACAAATAAAACTCCAGTAAACTGGGAATTCACAAGCCCTGCTTCCGTGGTCAGCCTGTGTTGTCCCTCATTTCTCCCTTGCACTACAACAGGTCCATCACCTTTCTCTCTCTCCCAGTTTTTACGTTCCCTGTATTCTCAGTGCCCTTGCCCCATGATCAGGATAAGGAAAAATGACTAAAGTTCATTACCAGGTGGCCAGTTCAGCAGTCAAATTAACACTTTCTGGCAGAGCAAATTCACTAGACTTGTGCTAAGTCTTTTTTTTAGGGCATTTTCAGCATAGCAGAACAACATCTTCTAGATGTCCAAAGAAGCTGTTTACAGAAGTAACCTTATGAATGTCTAAAACTGATGGGAAAACATCTAGGGAAAAGATGCAGGTAGATGAGACAATGTCCACGCTGCCCCCACCTGCTGACAGCAGCCCTGTAACCCCACGTGGCTGTTCCTAGATGCAGACATTGCTGGGCAGTTCTTGTGTCCCTTTGTTGTGGTCCATGAATATTGACACTGTGACACCCAACTCCTTTCTTTCCAAGAGAGCAAAAAATGGTGCTGTCATGTTCCCTGAGGCTGGTGGATAGTTGTGTGACAATTAGGGCAACTGGATATGCCCTGAGGAGTTGTGCAAATCAGGCATCCCTGGGGAGCAATCCAGTCAGTAGCCCTATATTTGACTGTGTGTTGATCTCCTCCCACCTGCTGGATGACACGGAGAGAGAAATAATCTGCAGAAAGTTCTTCTTACAACGTCAGAACAGCTCCTCTGTGTCTTTTCATAGAATCATAGAATCACTTGGGTTGGAAGAGACCTTCAAGATCATCAAGTCCAACCATAAACCTACGCCAAAAACCACCCCTAAACCATGTCCCTCAGCACCACGTCCACCTGTCTTTTAAATACCTCCAGGGGTGGCGATTCCACCACCTCTCTGGGCAGCCTGTTCCAATGTTTGATAACCCTTTTGGTAAAGAAGTTTTTCCTAATATCCAGCCTAAACCTCCCCTGGCACAACTTGAGGCCATACTGATATCTGGGTATCCAAAGGTAATACTTTGAAAAAAAGTACAGGTTACCAGGCTGGGTAACAAATACTAACTCTGTCACTGACAGGAGCCAGTACAGGTTTCTGTGTGACGCTGGATAATTTTCAACAATCTTAACCGGAGGCAACCTCCAGCAGCTAGCCCCTATTCAGCCCCCAGAGCTCGATAAGCACATGCTCTTTTAGCTCTGCCATCTGAGACAACCGTAACAGTTCTGCAGAGCTATCGGTCATCCACACAGAGCAGGAGGCCAAGGGTGCGCTGATGTATGCTTCATACCTGCACCCTGCATGCCACTGAGTTTGAAAGACCAAAACATGCTGGAATTATCTCAACAAATTTCAGTCCCTGCCTCCCAGGCTTTATGGGCACAGGGAGCTGAAAAATAAAACTTTGCCGGATATAACATTTCAGGACCAAGACCAATCCAATTTACAAGTGGCTCCAATATCCACTCAAACTTGCAGCATTAGGTTTATCTCAGCAAAGCTTTTAGAGCAAAGTTTTCAGGTTGCTTTATACTTGCCTACAGTGGTCAGGATGTGTCATATGATAGTGGAGTTTTTCCTTTAAAATAGGCACCAAACCCATTTCAAGAAGAGGTTCTTCTGTTCACTTTAGTAGATATAAAGACTGCTTTTAAAGAATATGAATATATTGGTTGCACAACTTCACGATGTACAGAAAATGACAGAATTCTATACAACCACAGAATATTAGTAAATAGACCTATTTGGGGTCATCGTACAATTTTCATTACTGCAAATAACGTTGTCTAGGGCAGGAGATATGTGGGATGGAAATTTGGTCAAAGTTTCAAGGATAGTAAGTGAAATAGATTGTAAAAAGTTTTCTGGAAAGTCTGAGAAGAAAACCAGGTTGGCCTTGTCACTCTGTGTGTCTTCAGACGGCTTCAGATAAGAGGCTTTCCTTGAATGCAGAGACTTTCCTGTAAGGTGAGTAAAATATTATACTAGCATTAAAAAAGGACCAAATGCAAAACCACATGTGTGAATGATCATCATTAGCCATTGGCATTTATGATGGGCAGAGTTGCATGTGTGATCTTGTTTATTTTTTATTCTAGGGAGGTAGATGGCCCTTGATGCTTTCTGCAAGGGATTCTCCAGGCCTCCATTTAAAGAAAAGAAAAAAAAAAACAAAACAGCCCTATAGATTCAGATGGTCACACTATTATGCCAATGCTTTTAAAGTTTCAGTGTAATGTCTCTTATTACTTCCTTGTGTGTCTGTCTATACGTTCATGAACAGTTCCTACCAATGGATCAAATAAGCAGTCCTATAACTGATGGTGGAAGCTTTATCATCAGAAAATACACTGATGTTGCAGTGAGACATGAAACTGCATCTTTTAGAGATGTAGGGTCAGATATGCCAAGACCTTACTTCTTTTTGAAGAGTTGTGTCATCTTACACAGAGCTACTTTTTGGTACTGAAGGTGTTGGGAGGTGCTGCAAGTGTTGGTGTAAATGCAGGAGATGGCTCATTTGTATGTGTGAGAGTTGCTCTATTTCGTACATGTTCACTGACTCCCCAGTGAGTAAATGATACAGATTTTTCTCTCCAGCTGAGAGAAAAATTGGAGTGAATTATACCACCTGAGCACTTACAAACGTTTTATGTCTAGCACGCACCATTTATGTCAACGTTATGACACTGCTGAATTTTCTAGAACTTCTTATGATAGCTTTGTTCGCTTATATTGGGCTGTATTTGGTTAATAGCCTTTAATTTCTTGAGTGAGACTTTTGCTCATACAGAGTGGCTCACCTTTAACATACAGGGCTACTTTACTCTTCAAAGAAGTCGAAAATTCATTTCACAGAGTCTTGACCTGCATTGGGCTTGATATGAAACGTTCCCCTCCTCTGTAGCCCCAGAATAGGAGCTTGGCATTCTGAGAGTGGTACAAAGTGGTATTGTTAAACAGAAGCTAATTAGGATGGGATTTCATGTTGCTAAGAGCTAAGTCTTTGGTATGCAACAGAGCCAAACAGCAAGGGCAAAGTGTAACTATTTAAGGCTGAAGTTTGCTATTTAAAGGAAAATGTTCATCCTGGCCCAAACGTTAGCTGCAGTCAGGAAAGTGTTTCTGTACCAATGACATGATGACAGGCTGTCACGATTCCACCCAGTCAGTCCAGATCAAATGTGCTCAGGATATAAGCCAAGAGATTATATTTTTCCAACCTGCCAGCATCAAAAGCACCATCTGTGATCGATTTTGTGATGATGGAGTAAACAGCTACTGGAAATTCAGGGCAGTTCTCAGAGATTTTGGTCTCTGGGAGAAATGAATATGAGCTTGCAGGAGAAGCACAGCTGCTGCTCTCCAAAACCTGCTGTCTCTTCTGCAGAGGTTGAGACACATGACCCAGTCACAAACCCATTTGAGCATAACCTCTTGCAAGCAGGGGGATTTTGCCTGATCCTGTGCAGGAAAATTGGTGGAAGACATCCCGAATCTTCTCTCCTTTTATGCCTACATGCCTCCAATTCAGAGAGCATTTTTTGTGACAGCAGGCTTACCTTAAATATAAATCTAGTCAATCCAACCGCATATAGTAAACTATAGGCACTGATTTCAGACAGGTATATAGAAATTGGGAATCAGTATTCTGCATTCCTGTGTGGCTGCCGAGTGCTTTGCAAAGGGAATGGAAGGCTAGCAGCACAGGCTCAAAAGCTCTCCTAGTTTTAAAAGCAAGAGCAACCCTTTCTTGCGGTAATTACTTTTGCTCATTAGAAGAATCACATTACAATTTTGATCCAGCAGAAAAATATTGTGGTAAAATTTTTAATTTTTACAAGCTTTAGTGTAAGGCTTTTGATTTCTATGATGTCTTCTGAGAAGTGAAGTAATTTTGGGGCAAACACAAAAGGTAGTAATTTTAATGTTAATTCGTCCTTATGAGAAAAAAATCAAGGCTGAGAGGAGACAAGTTTCTTGTACAGAAACATCGGGCTTGAATTTTGACCTGTTGCAAGGGTGGGAGTGGGTCCAGCTTTAACAAAAATCAGAAAAAAGTCTTAAGGTGCTTAGTGGATTTGCACCAAAGGGAAAACTGGTTCTTTGAACTAATACCCGACCTGAACACAGCTAAAGTATGCAACCATTGGCCTAAGAACACGATTTCCTACTCCCCTGCGCAGTCCCATGTGTTTTTCTGGTAAAACAATCCAGCGTTTATCTCCTTTTTAGGAATAATTGCCCAGGTGCCCCTGAGTTGGGGTTATATGATTGCATGTACATCCCGTGTCTCAGGGACACGGTTTGGGGATGAGTCTTAGCACCCCTCCAACCCAGAGCCCGTAACAAATCTATGGCCATTCAGAGTCCCTTTCCCCTCCGACTCCTCAGAGCTGGATCACCGCGATGCTCCCTAGGGGCAGCCAGGGAGTAGCTCACATTTGTCTGATCCACGGTTTCTCTTTATTTCAGCTGAAGAAAAACCTCTATTAGCTGTAATTAGCAGAGACCCTAAGCTGTGCAGACACACAGTTGTGTTTATGTCTGTCAGAGGGCAATGACTGGTTTTCCCACTGCGGAGTTTGTTTCCCTCGTTAAGACAGAACTCGCTGAAGTGTAAAGAGAGAAACTGAGAGCCGCGGAGTGTGTGATGCCAAGAAAGCACAAGGGCTTGCCCTATGTGTCCTTCCCTTTGTAAGCCAGCTCCGGTTTCATGGCTTAGGAGAACCCTTCATTGGATGGAATTAAGTGTTGTGCGGTGGACATTTTCTGTTTAAAACGAGGCCTCCAAAGAGCTTCGTGCTGTGAAATCTTTCTGAAAACATGACCAGCTAAATCTTCCATGCTTGCAGGAATTTGAAAAACAATTTAAAAGAGTGTGAGTTAGTGATGTTACGTTTTAGAAGAACGACAGATGGCTTTTACGGGCACAGGTAGGCACGGCTGCGCCTGGCAGCCACCCCCCAGAAGACCTGTCCCACCGACTCTGCACCCAGTTGTCCCTGTATGGGCCCATTCTCCCATCGGAAGGTGCACACACAGGAAGGTTCAACCAGGCAAAGGCGTCGCCCGTTCCCCGAGCACCCGTTTTCGGTGGGTTTCCTCGGTACATCAAACCCCCAAGTGAAACACCCTGAGGAGGGACCCGCCCGCAGACAGACGCCAGGTGGCGCCAGAGCACAGCGCCGGGGGGCGGCGGGGCGCGAGCGGCCGCCGCCCGTTACCAACCACCGCCCGCTACCGACCGCCGTTACCAACTGACACCCGTTACCGACCACCACCGTTACCAACGGCAGCCCGTTACCAACAGCATCCCGTTAGCGGCCACTGCCGTTACCAAGTGCCGCCCGTTACCAACCGCCACCCATTACCGACCACCAGCTGTTACCAACCACCGCCTGTTACCAACCGCTGCCCCTTACCGACCGCAGGCCATTACCAACCACCACCTGTTACCAACTGCCACCCGTTACAGACCGCCGCCGTTACCAACCACCACCGTTACCGACCGCCACCGTTACCAACTGCTATCCATTACTGGCCGCCACCCATTACTGGCCGCCACCCATTACCAACCACCACCCGTTACCAACTGCCGCCGTTACCAACCACCGCCCATTATTGACTGCCGCTGTTACCAACTGCCACCCGTTACTNCGACCACCAGCTGTTACCAACCACCGCCTGTTACCAACCGCTGCCCCTTACCGACCGCAGGCCATTACCAACCACCACCTGTTACCAACTGCCACCCGTTACCGACTGCCGCTGTTACCAACTGCCACCCGTTACAGACCGCCGCCGTTACCAACCACCACCGTTACCGACCGCCACCGTTACCAACTGCTATCCATTACTGGCCGCCACCCATTACTGGCCGCCACCCATTACCAACCACCACCCGTTACCAACTGCCGCCGTTACCAACCACCGCCCATTATTGACTGCCGCTGTTACCAACTGCCACCCGTTACTGACAGCTGCCGTTACCAACCACCACCTGTTACTGGCCACCGGCCATTACCAACTGCCGCTGTTACTGATCACCACTGTTACTGGCCGCCACCCATTACTGACCGCCGCCGTTACCGACCGCAGCCCGTTACCAACAGCTGCCCATTAGCGGCCCCCACCGTTACCAACTGCCGCCCGTTACCAACCGCTGCCATTACGGGCTGCCGCCCGTTACCGGCCGCCGCCGTCACCAACCACAACCCATTACCAGCCACTGGCCGTTACCAACCGCTGGCTGTTACCGACCACCACCCGTTACCAACCACCACCCGTTACCGACCGCTGCCATTACCAACCACAGCCCGTTACCGACCGCCACTGTTACCAACTGCCACCCGTTACAGACCGCTGCTGTTACCAACCACCGCCATTACCGACCACCACCGTTACCAACTGCCGCCTGTTACCAACCACCACCCATTACCAGCCGCCACCCTTTACCAACCACCACCCGTTACCGACTGCTGCTGTTACCAACCACCGCCGTTACTAATCACCGCCTGTTACCGACCGCCGCTGTTACCAACTGCCACCTGTTACAGACCACCGCCGTTACCGACCACCGCCGTTACCGACCGCCACCATTACCAACCACCACCCGTTACCGACCGCCACCTGTTACTGACAGCCGCCGTTACCAACCACCACCCGTTACTGGCCGCCGGCTGTTACTGACTGCCGCCATTACCGATCACCGCTGATACTGACCACCACCCGTTGCAGACCACCACCGTTACCGACCGCCACCCATTACCGGCTGCCGGCCCTTACCAACCACCACCCGTTACCAACCACTGGCTGTTACTGACCACTGGCCGTTACCAACTGCCACCTGTTACCAGCCACAGGCCATTACTGACCGCCACCCATTACCAACTGCAGGCCATTACCAACAGCCACCCGTTAGCAGCTGCCACCGTTACCAACTGCTGCCTGTTACCAACCGCCAGCTGTTAACGACTGCCGCCATTACCAACCGCCACCTGTTACCGGCCACCGGCTGCTACTGACCACTGCCTGTTACCAACCGCCGCCCGTTACCGGCCACCAGCACAGCCGGTCCATACGCGTGGGTACGCTGTTACAGATATGTGCATACGTAAATATATAATCTTATCCATATATTTTAAAATAGCCGCACTTCTGACCAAAAGGAAATCCCGAAGGGGAATGCTGCATAGAAACCTGCAGGTTGGATATCCAGAGAAAGCCCTTGTGGGCGGGACAGCTTTGCCCATGGCTGCCTAAGGGAGAGTGACACGGCTGAAACCTCTGCAGTGCAGAGGAGGCCCGGGGCGCCCGCTCACCCCCTCAGGGGCTTCCCTGCCAAGCTTCCCCTCCTTCTTCTCCTCCCTCTGCTCCAGAAAAAATCCTCCTCCCTCTGCTCCAGAAAAAAATCCCCGGAGTTCCATTCACATGCTTGTCCCCACCATTGTGATGCCAAGTGCAAACACCTCTCCTTCTCCTGCTCCTTGACCAGGGTTTCCAGAGCAGCCAGAGAACTCGCGCTTCCCGGCTGACTGAGCATTTGCAGGCTGAGTTCTGACCTCTTACCGTGTGCAATTAACACTAATTAGACAAATAATTAAAAATTACCCCATGACATCCTTTGCAGAAGGTCCTAACTCAGTTTTGTGTTGGCGCTGCTCTAACCGTTTTAATTAGCTCTCCTGTCTAGCGCTGCCGTGTCCCAGGGTGGGTTTCTGGGGGCGCAAGGAGGCACCGTACATCTCCACAGCAGGACTGAGGTTACGGGGCTGCCCCAGGGCAGGGAGGGCAATCGCTGATGGAGGGAGAGGCCGGGCAGTGACCTCAACTCCAGAGGACTCCAGAGGACTCCAGAGGAGTTGAGGAGCCCCTCCTTTGTGGGCTCATGCGACTTTGGGCAAGGTAGGATGGTGTGAGGGAATGGATGGGAGTCTCTCCTATGACAGCAGTCAGAGCAATTAAATCCAAGCACCGTTGAAATCTACGGCCAAGGTGACAGATTTCTCTTAACAAGGATTTTTGCCTCGGGCAGTGTATAGAGTGAAAGACAAGTTCTAGATTAATCCCTGAGCCTCTCAGGGAGTGCTCATTAGCAGGAAATTACAAAATAAAACAAAAATTAAGATGACATTTTAAAAATTGGCACCTTTTTCTGGTAACCCTGTTGCAGGCACCCCGAGAGTGGTTTTCAGAGATACCCAAGCCTTGAATTTCCCAGCACCTGTGAAACCAAGCCAAGAACATTTTGCCCAGAGGCAGAGGCACACAAAATTAGGTTTCCTTTTTAAGATGCTTGTTGGCTGTGTTTGAAAGCCATCTTATCCTTTATCAATTTTACCCCTCCCCTCCTCCAGAATTTTCTGGAAATCTTAAACGGCATCACAAAAATGATGCAGATCAGAAAAGCCACCCCTCCACCCATTCCCTCCGTGTCCTTTCATCCTGGCAGCTGTGCTGTTTGGCAGTTGTTGCTGCATGCAAGAGGGTGGGTGGGTGTCAGGCAGGCAGGCACCTCCAAACAGCATGAGGAAGAGCGTGCTGGATAATGCTTGCCGCTTTGCTAATGGAGAAGAGGGCAGGATGAGACCATCAGGGCAGTTGGTGAAGTCTTGATGACGTGATACTGTGGGGGAAAGACTAGGAATTTTTTCCTTGTACAAGGATAGTTTCCCTGTATGGCCAAGAGGAAAGCTTTGAGATTTTGTCCGTGTGCTTTCAGATGTGACAGAGGAGAGGGCAGTGTGCACATTTTCTCTTTCTCACGATGTTTTCTTTTTCATACCTGTGTGTGTGCTTGCATGCTGGGCCACATGGCGGCACATCCTGGGCTCCACATCAGTGCTTCCTACTAACCTCATCCAGTCAATGTACTATTGGACACCGCTTGCTTAGGCTGCCTGCTGACACATTTGCCAGTGCTGTCTATTAAAACCAATTTGCAGTATCATTTGAGCCTGCCTGTGGCAGCTTGCAACACCTACAAGCAGGAGCTGCTGTTTTGAGCTGCTATTAGCCCTTTCTGGAATGGTACAGCAATGCTTTCCTTGCCAACCTGGGGGGAGGGAGGGGTGGGGAGAGACAACAAGCCTCAGGACTGACCCCAGAACTCAACAGTATAAAAGTGGGGTTGTCCTCCCTCCGCAGCTACAGGCACTATCACATCCTCTTGTTTGTCTTCCAAAATAGATATGTGCTTTTCTGCTAGTTTTGTGGATCACCATGGAAACTGGCAGGAACAAAGCCATGCCAGGGAGGCTCAGCAACTGCTGCTGTCAGAGTACTTTGGCGACCTCTCCAGTGGAGATATGGAGCCCTCTCCAAGCCTGCTCACCTGCAGGTGACCCCACCTGGGAGAAGCAGGCAGAGTGATCTCTGTGGGGGCTTTCAACATTTCCGCCCCCCATGTGGGAGTGAAATAATTCCTCCCTTTACACACAACGCCTTGACAAGCCTGAAAGATCCCAGAGCAGAGATCACACACATCTGGGAGCTGTGTGCCTGGCGCCAGCGTGAGACCAGGAAAGGAGCCAAAAACTTCTCCAGCTAACGTAGCCTCCCTCCTGCACTCCCATGGAGGACAGCCTGCCCACCGGTTCCAGCAATGGAGGCACTGCGAGTGGGAGTTCTACAGCAGGGATCTGTGTTCTTCTCCACACCCCATCCTGACATCTGGCAGCTGTAGGCATGACTTCAGTGCAGGACTGGGAAGGCAGCCAAAACCCTTCCCACAGGCTAAGCCCCAGCTCTTCCTAGTGTCTTCTCTCCCCCACTCCCAGCCAGTACGGGCCACCCTACTGGTTGTGGAGAGGCAGGGATCCTCCATCAGAGCACAGTGTTTTGTGAAGCCTCTACCGCTCTAACCACAGAGCTGCCCAGGTGCCTGTGCCGAAGTTCTCAGATCAGCACCCAAACAGAGGGCAAGCTGAGACCTACTTTACTCTTTACTGGAAGTACTGATTAACAGTTCTGGAAATGGAATTTCCTCCCAGCTCTGCCATAGGGGTACAGCAGCAACAAGGACAACCCCTTCTCCTGGCCTACCCAAACCTCTCCCATCCAACAACTCTTTCAACAGCTGTAGTGGGGATCAGATGTGAGTTCACTCCCCATGATCCCTTGTGGTCTGAGTTTTTTTGCTGAGAAACTATTTCAGTGATGGGTGGATGCATAACTATAATCTACAATAGCAGTAATAGAGGTCTATGCTATACTGTGGAGCTCCTCTGGAGACCTGCGGCACACTCTGTTGCCTCCTCGGTGCTCACTCCTAGTAAACACGTCCCTCGGATAGCTGATATTTAAGAACTGGGCTGAGATGTCCATATAGCTGTCACTGCTGCTGGTTTTCAGAGGGTAGCAGTTTTTTTCTTCTGTTACTTGGTTTGAATTCAAAGCATTAATCTATCATCTGTTCCCTGCTTCCCACATGGTTTAGGTCTCTTTCCCTCGTGCAGCTTTCTGCACTGTATTTCCAGAACCAGCTCTGTAAATAGGTATTCGACTGGGATTTCACAGGAAACCTGGAAAAGCAGAATGACCATAGGCTGATGCCTATTTTCACTGAGCTACACTCCTAGGAGGCGAGACCTGCTGCTGCTATTCAAGGAGGGGTCGAGGGATATGGACTCTTCCTTGCAGCAGCAGAACTGTGGCCATCCCTCACATCACTGGGGCTGCAGGAGCACCAGGTCCAACTCTCCTGGGCTATCCCTGATTCCTTCTAGCACCTCATCCCAGCTTCACCCCGCTTCTTCCTATGCCTCCTTTTCCTCGGCAGGAGCAACCCCTCATCCTTAGGGCAGCAACATCCAGTTTTACAAGTGCTGTTGAGCCAACTCTGCGTAATTGCAGCACCTGGGCTTGATGCAGTTTTCCTGCGAGATACATCATGTATGGCATCACTTGCACAGCAGTTACCGCTGTAGCCTGTGGACTCAGAAAAAGTTTCAAAGCGTGCAGTGGTATGTGGGAACGTTATGGGCTGCATACCAGCCAATGTCAGACACAGAAAGACTGCACGAAACAAATAGACTTGCAAGGACTGTTTTCCTCCTCCTCAGCCTGAAGACTCCCACATGCTGTCCTCCTTTCTTCTCCCCTCTGCAACAGGAGTTTAACAGGCACACACAAACATGCTGATGATAACAACCCCAAATTTACTTTTTAAGCTCCAGTTGTCTGATCTATGATCTAGATAAACCTATGAGAATACAAGCACTAGAAAACATTAGTTATTGTGAGAGATATTAAATCTGTGTGTTTTACAGAAGACAAAGTTATGCTTTTTGTCAAAGACTAATGACAGCTGATGGCTTCTTAATCTAGCAGAGAAAGACGTAAGGCAATCTGGTACTTGGAGGCTGAAATTGGAGAAATCCTGAGGTGAAACAAGGCGTGAGCTATTAATACTGAGAATAACACTGCATTTAGCCCTGGACAATGGTGGAATAATTTCCCCCTAAGGAAAACGGGAGTTATCCATTGTTTTGCTCTGTGCCGGTCAAGACTGTAAATACAAAACATATGCTCTTGCTCAAGTCCTGGCTTGAATAGTACACACGAGTGTCTTTATGTCCTGTGCATGAAGTGTGACCAGATGACCATAATACGATCAAAACCAGCTGACAAAGTACCGGAGGGCAATGGTTTCCTGGCCCTCCCACTGGGTCCTCCCACGAGCAACTGGTTTATGCAGGGAGGTGATCCACAGCTGCCAGTCTCTCATTTTCTGCTGTGTGGACTTGTCACTGCTGACTAGAAGAGAAGCAAGGCAGGGATTTGTCGGTCTGCGTTGTGTCTGTCAGCACACTGCGAGCCCAGGAGAAAGAGAGTAAGGGAACTAGGCACAAAGGCCATTTTCAATATCTTTAAGCCTCTAACATAGGTGGAATTTAGGGGACTACGATATGAAGCCTAAGTTCCCTGTGGAGACAGACAAGTACCTCAAACAAGTGTTTCAAGGCACTGTCTTGGTTTTTTGCAAGATTTTTCCCACATAGGATTGAGCCTTCAGGGGGGTCTGACATGTGGGCTTGGTCTGGCTGGTGTCCTTGCCCCTTTGGTAAGTTTTCAGCAGCACTGTGTCTGGAACGTAATGCTTTCTCCCACCTACACAGCTATGACAACTTTGCTTACTAGAGACAGAGTTTATTCTGCTCTCCTCTTCTGACACCTTGTTCTCGTGTTATCTTTTTGTCCTTCTGTTTAGGTATCTGGGATATGGTGCTCTTAACAAAGCAGTCTGTGCTTGTGTTGCGATAACAATAGTCTAACAGTGCCAAGCTAGTTCTCTTGATCTGCCAGAGAGTTTGTTTTGTCAATAAGATATTTGCTGTTTATAGTAAATTTTATGTTTTGCTGAATGATTTGTCTGCAAATTGTAAAAACCTGATATAGAGTGCTTAAGCAGACATATTAAAGATAACTCCCAAGGGAAATCACTTGGGAACTGTGAGATCCTGCTGGCTGTTCTTACAACCTTCTCCCTCTGAAGTAAAAACAGTTTTTCTATTTGCATTATTTAATAAAACTACATTTTTATTTAATTTTAAAAAAATAATAATTTTGTTAAATAATTTAACAGAAGCAACAGAAGGCATAAGGAGGCACAGCTTTGTAGAGTATCTGCATTAAAGAAATGGCAGCAGATAGTTGTGTGAGTGCTGATGTGGTTCTGGGACTCCAGGGGTTAAAGCAAGGTGTGTGCAGGCAATTCCTGGGGAGGTACTTTATACAAAGTTCAGTGGCTGAGGAATGTCCTGGCAGTCAAGCTTCATTGCCTGGGAAAAACACAAGGCCAGATTGACATTTCGGTTAGTGAGACAACCCTGTTGGCTTTGCTGATGCAAATGAGAGAACCTGACCATTGTCTTTAAAGGAAGAATAAAAATACCTCATAAAATTCAGATTAAGAAATATTGTGGTTGCATGCTGTGGCTGAAAGGAGTCGGAAATAGGATGGGGAGCATGAAGGGAATAGCTCCTTTTCCCAGTTTGTCTTTGGCCAGCCTAAGTTCAGGAGAGGACTCCGTAAAGCGTGAAGCTACCTTTTGCCCTCTGAAATTCCTACAGGAAGCCACAAACCATGTTAGTTCTGGTTATTTATTATAATTCCTTGATCATCGGGAGTAACGATTAATACATGCACACACACAACATACAGATTGTAGACAACTGGAGTCCCTTCCACTGGGAATTGCTGGAGAGATCTCTTTGGGCGACACTATCCCAACAGCCAGCTCCATTTCTGCGTGTATTCCTGTCTGTCCCTGCTCAGCTGGCTGAATGGGAGAGTTCCTCCGCAGATGCCCGTTTTTTTTCAGTTACTTGCCTGTCTCCACTTGGCACTCTGGCCGTCTCTGCATAGCACGAACCTGCGCTCTGCCTGAACCAGCTCTGTAATGCATGCTTTGTCTTTCAGCCAGAGAGGAATAGTCAGCTTCATTCAGCCAAACTCCCATGAAACTGGAAACGGATGAGAAATCTAAAGTGACACAATCTTTAGGGAACTGCAAGGTCCACAGCACCTTTGGAAATCTGACTATTTATTTGGATAATGAGGTATAGATTTCAGAGTCCGCCTTTAGTCACTCCAGTGTCCAAATCTTGACTTTATCTTTTTAGTTACATTTCAATATTTTACTCAATCACATCAGTCTTTTTATTTGTGCATAGTAAGTGATTTGCTACCTATTGTTTCTCTGCTGAGACACAAGTGCAAGCACACTATCAATGTGAGGAAGAAGTTTACAACAAAAGATTAATAAAAAGCAGATCTCGGACCAGGCACTATCTGTGAGACAGATAACCACACTTAAGATCTTGTTTAACCATGCCTAGTGAATAGTGTTTCTTACAGTACTAGCAGATAATTTTGTTCAGTTCCTTTGCCTGCTTCCTTCATAGATTGTTTTAAGCCTGTTTATTTCAGACTGCCCGGTTTTGTGTGGCCAGCCTCAACAAGAGCCAAAGCATACTTCCAGAGCACTCATGGATCTTTTACAACCACTCAATCTTTTCGGTGCAGCCCTTTCCCAACAAGCCACACACTTTCTAGAGTAGATGAGACCACCTCTCGTGGTGGCAAAGCAGGTCATGTCAAAAGCACATGCAAATCGGCCAGGGAGATACATGTCAGCATGACTGTCGTTATCCCCACCCAGGAGAAATTTTTGAAGTATCTTTGACGAAAGTAACGTGCCTGATGATGGAATAAGTAACAAGGCATTGCTGAACCTGAACCAGAATGAATGAGCTTTCTCTTTGAAACACACTGGTCTAAGGCCCGAAGCCCTGGGGACATCTGGTCCTGGAGTCCCCGTTTGGCTCCAGTTCCTTTTGTCTCCATGTGCCGGCCCTGGTCTGCTCAGTATCACGAGATTCCCCGGGGCTGGGAGTGACCGGCCCGCGGCAGAGGGCAGCCGCAGGCAGCAGCACCAGGCTGTGCGCACACGCTCACTCCCAGCGTCCGGCCGTTCCTCAGCGGTGAGACTGCCAGCTCTCTTTGAGTAACACAGGTAATATGTATTCATGTAAGTCAATATATATTCATATATAGGGGAATGCTGCGTGCGAAATAGCTCAGTAAGTGGTGGCCCTGCCCCTGAATTAAGTATTTTGTGTGCTGGCTGCTATCATCAGAAATGCTTGAAGCCCCAGACTTGTTTGTCTGAGCTGTTTCACGTAAGAGATGGGCCCAAGTACGTGGGGCAGGACGGTGCCCTCTGCTCAGGAGAGCCACCCTTACACTCTTGGGGTTCTCACCGCTATCCTGGCACCAACCCCATGACCTGGGGCTGCCTATGACCAGGGGAGGGTGCTCCAGCTGGAGCCTGGCACGCCCCAGCAGCCCCTCAGGGCAGCATGGCGCTGGGATGCCAGCTCCCCACCTGGCTGCTCTGCAGAAAACACCGTGGCGGGCCTCAGGGCTGGGGACGGTTGGGAATACCAGCTCTGAAGGCTGGGAAACGACTGCCAAGAGGGATTCTAGGCGACAAGGGTTCAACACCAACACTGCCGGTTTGGCAGCCCCGGGGAAGAAGCCCGCAGCCACCAGGAGCTCTGCCCGGGGCTCCCTTGGCAGAACAAGATGGCTGCCCACAGAGCGCTCCCGCCGGAGGGGGCAGCGGGCAGGCCCGCCGGGCGTCCGCGGAGACCCCAGCCCGGGCGCCCCGTCGGCACCGGCCGGTCCTCCGCACCCTCGGCCTCAGTGGAGGCCCCCGAGGGTGCGGGGTGCGCGGGAAGGGGACTTCCCCGCCAGGGGCAGAGGGCTGCCGCCGCTCCCCGCCTGCCGGGCCGCCCCGGGCAGCCGGGTCAGGGCGCCGCCCGCCCCACCTGCCCGTCCGCCGAGCCCGGGAAGGGGTTAAGAGCCCGGGGCGGGTGATGTCAGTTCCTGCGCTCCCCGGGAGGGCCGGCGCTGATATTTGAGCCGGGCTCTCCCGATCGAAGGAAACGGCGGCGGGGGAACGGCCAAGTGCTGAATGGGACAGAAGCCGNCAAGGTGAGCGCGGGCGGGGAGGCGCTCCGGCGGCCCGGGCCCCCCTCCTCGCTGCCGGGAGAGGCGTCCGGCGGCCGCCAGCCCTCCCGTGGGGAGAGGGCGGCCGGGGGCTTGGGAGGGTTGGTCTGTGCCGGGTTGGCTGTCGTAGCCTTTCTCCCCGCTTTTTTCTTTCTTCCCGGGGATGGCAGGGAGGCTGCCGGGAGCGTCCTGGGGGCAATGTTGTGTCGTCTCTGTTAATTGAGGTTTGCTGCTTAAAAGGGTTTGCCTGCGGGTCTGGGACTTTGGTCCCTGAAGCTGCGTGGAGGAGGTGGGGGCAGGAACGGGGACACGAGGGGGAAATGCAGCCCAAGAGTAAATACATGTAAGTCTTGCGGGCGCTTCTGTCGTCCTGGTAAGCCCAGGAGTGCGAGGCAAGACCTCTGGAAGTGGAATGGCAAACCAGGAGCCCTCTTCCAGCCTTCTGGCACTTTTGCTAGTCAAGCCACCTGCACTGATATAGAGGGAAAATTAACTTTTTTTTTTTTCCTTCCCCTGGCCCTCACCAAACCTTGCCCTTCCCACAGCTTGTCATGTTATTTTTTCCCCGTTCTCCGCACATCCCAGGCCGCGCTGGTGAATGGGGAAATGACCGTGTGGCTGAACAATTCCAATGGCCTCAGGGTTAGAAAGCTGGAGGGTGAAACTGGTTGTGAAGTGGAAAATGAGGTGACTGGGGGCAGGGAATTAATAGTGTGGAGTTTCCACTGACTTTTGACCATTGCCCATACCGCTGATTGTCTTGGTGTTGACGCTGTGATATGGGAGGAAATCTCTCAGCCTTCATGTGTTACATTTATTGCATTTCTACTGATTCCTTTTGTAGTAAGGGGGTAGCTGAAAGTTAGACCAGCATTCAGCTCTGGTGTTCAGGCAGGGTCTGGTGGATTTTAGTGGCAGGTGCCAAGCACTGCACTCCTGTGCTGACAGGAGTCAGTAAGATCCTGTAAGATCCCCTGTAAGAGCCTGGGTAAATTCCTCAGCTGAGGAGACACTCACATTTGAAATACGGAAATACCATTTCACTGGTCTACGTGCTTGCACTGAATGAACAAAGGTGCAAAGACTGTATGTGCATTTATATCTGCACCTGAAAGTCTTCATGTTGATTAATTGCTTTTTATTCTCAGAAGGCTTTTCAGGTGGAAATACACAAAGTCTCTGAAATGTTTTGAGTTCAAGTCTGGATCCACATCTGGGACATCAGCTGATTCTGGTCTAAACACAAAAAAAAACCCCCATGACATTCTGGTATAATTTTTAGCTTCATCAGAATTACAACTGGATATGGGCACTCCAAGTAAATATATTGATATTTATTTTGGATATAGCATTTAGTGTCAGATCTCTCTCTGATGTTCATCAAAACTTACAGATATAGTTAAAACTAGAAGTCTCATGTCTGCACTTAGCAGTTGATTCAGTCATTTTCCCCCCACTAAGTTCTAAGGACTCTGTAGGTCCCATTATCTTCACTAGAAGTTGTTTGATACTTAACACTGAAAATCAAGCTGCTCTTTAAGATGCATCTGTATGCATTTAAGAATGAAGTTTTGAAAATCTCAGCTTGTTTGAACAAAGTGGCTGCCTCGTACTTTCCAAGTTCCTAAAGTAAGAATGCTGTATCTGAAAGTATCTGATTCCCAACTTCTTCAGATGCCAAAGGGGAAAAAATCCCAAACAGTTTTTTATATAACCATATGAATATGGTTTATATAACCGTATAAATTCTTTATCTGATATGAAAAGTACTGGTTTTGGGGGCAGTGGAGTGGGTGGGAATCAAATAATTTACTGGATTAAGATGGCTAAGAATCACCAAAAAATGGCATATGAAATGGCAGGTCCAGTAGCAAGGATTTAAAGTCAGTCTGTCAAAATAAAGTTGATATTGTAATTCATAAAGTAGAGATGAACTGCTTATGTTTAGGTGAATGGAGGAGAAGGAAAGTTGCATTCTTACTGTCACTTACTGTCACACAGTAAGTGATAATTCAGAATAAATTTGAAGTAAATAAGGTTGTAATTTAGGGGTAAATGTGAGACTTTGTGATACAATAGCTGTCTGAAAAAGGGTACGATTTTTGCTAGAGAGAGAAAAAGCTGTAGTTCTCATCTCTGGCCTTCAGAAACCATTTGATGTGATGACACATAAGGAAGTTATTAGCTTACCTGGAGGAGATGGGAGTCAATAGAGGAATGATAAGATAGTCAAAGAAATGACAAAAGAGAACGTGACAACACTGTGCTGAAGGGGGGCTGTTAGAAGGTAGGTATTTTACTGGAAGAGATGACTGACCCAGGAGATTAGTAAGGATGGGATAAACTCTAATGACACAAAGTAAAATCACACATTATAGAAGTAATAAAGTGGGCACAAAACCTGGGAGAGCACTATTTAGAAGCAGCAGAGGAAGAAAAGATCTAGATATACTAATCAATCGTAGGGTAACTGTGGGCCTGTTAATTTTTGCAATGGACTGTAGTAAAGAGATCCTTGATCTTGTGGGGATCTGACACAGACCTGTGTTTTATTAATCTGTTCTAGTATCATTGTAATGGGCCTCCTGCACTCCTCTGTCTGGCATTTGCAAAGGCAAAGCCAGCTGAGATTCTTCTGCTCCAATTGTGTTGGATTGTCCATGAATGTCAACCACCAGTGTAATGTGGTTGTAAAGAAAGCAAATCCAATCAGGGGAGGTATTCCCTAGGAGAGTGGAAAGTACTAAATGCCTTTGCACAAGGCTTTGGCGAGGCTGCATGCAGCCTTCCAGATGCAGTTGTGGTCACCCGTGTCTGTGAAGGGGAGTGAGAAAGATAAAATCCAACTCTTTTATATGGATGTGGACTAAAGTTAGAACAGGTGCAGAAGGAGAGTTGAGAGCTTTTCCAATGAGACTAAAAGAGCTCCTTATCTCTAGCCTTGCAAAAATGAGGTCTTTACCGAGAAGCTTTTGATATCTATAAATATACCAAGGGATAAATATGAGGGAGGGAAAAAACTAGCTAACCTGAAGGGCAATATGCTACAAGAATGAACAGATACAAGCTGGTTATGACTACATTTATGCTGGTAATTAGAAGGTGGCTCATTAGAGGGGTGAGGTTCTAGAACAACAGGAATAGTGGGAGCTAAACTGTCTGCATGGTTCTAGGGAAGGGCTGCGTTCATTTATGGAAGGGTTTATATGATGCAGTTGTCTAGAGTGAGAAGGAATGACACTTAATGATTCAGGACATCTATCCCAGGATTATTTTTTTATTAACCTTAGGCTTTCTATTCGGAACAGGGTATTCTAGTTAAACCAGAAGTTACTGACTACCTGAGGAAATTACTTTTGCCTTGGCATAAGCTGTATGCTAAATCAGATTCATTTTACTTTGTGCCATTAGAGTTTATGGCATTCATTCATACGTCTTCTTTGGATTAAACTCTATGAATAAAAACTAAAATCTCTCTATACCCGTATGAAAGAGAACAGCATTTCATTTGAGAGCTGAATTATGATGTCCAGAATGGAGTCAGCTGTAAACAAACTTAGGGTGATGTAGGATCCTTCCATGACTTAGTGGCACTCTTTTGGTTTGAGAAGGAGGGGTGGCACTACCGTAGGGGGACACCCTACAGTGTTGTGAAGTGTGCCCAAAATAGCCTGGTTAAATGCCTGGCAAGGAGCTAGGGCTAGAGACTAGATTGATGCGCTGGACTGGGCTGTGGAAAAGGATGGCCGCTCTATTTCTGTAAAGCTGGAGGTGTGCTGCTTGTGGAATTCTGGTCTTCCTTCCTTCCTAATGCAGAGTGTTTTCAGTGATGCAGTACCAAACATGAGCGTGCCTTTTTTTTGTTTTGCTTAAACCTGCCTTCTGACCTGGAATAGGATTTTCCAAATTGTTGAAAAGGCAGACAACTTGCTGCCTGGAAAACTTTTTGTTACTGAACAAAGCAACCTGTACATAAACTAACTTACAGGTAAAGTTTGTAGTGAAAGGGCATTAAATGTGTCTTCCTTAACTCAGAACAGCAGAGATATAGCTGGATAGAGTGGCTTGCTGTGTTACGTATACTTACACTATTATGTATACTTGGGGTAACTTGAATCTCAGGTCTTTATATGCAAAATATGAGCCAGGTGTCCTGGCAAGTGGGTACAGCTAGAGGGACATCTTAAGGTTTCGCACTATGCAAAGGCAGATGTAAAGGCAATGAGGCTGAGTGACTTCACTGCTCCCTACCAAGTCTTGACCTGTTGCTTTGGCCCCAATTCAGCAAAACACCAAGCTTGCCTGTTAGCAGCTGAGAAGTTCCTTTAATAAGCCTGGGTTTCAGTGTTTTGATGAAGCTGATGAACTAATAACTGCTCTGGCTTTGTAAAGACTTGTTATTTTAGGATTATGTAGCTGGCTGCTGAACTGCACACGCTGAGTTGTTACTATGGACCTTTCTGAGTGCTGACAAATGTCTGAATTTGGCTACGGACACTTATTACCTACATTTTACATATCTTTTAAAATGAGCGCAAAGTATCTGAAATGTCTAAACAGCTACTGAGCAAGAAAATAAAACAACTTCAAAAGCCACAGCATTTTCCACTTCGTGGAGTTGTATCTCTTGATGTTTACAAGGACTTCAGTAGACCTGCATGTTTTGTCTTCAGCCCTAGCTTATTCATGGCTGGGATCGCTTTATGTTTTAACAGAGCAATTGTTTAGATACTATGGTACAGCTACTCTTCCACTCTTCTTGTGGACTGACTATCAAGTAGTTAGGGATTGATAACACCATTGCTTCATATATCACATCTTCTTAACACCGTCTGTATGAGATAAGGCACTGGTGCCCCAAGTTAATAATACATGTGTGACCTGAGTAACATTTAAGAGGTTTTAGTGACTTGAGTGTTCACGGCCATACTGGTACAAAGGAGGCAGGAGTAAAAATACTCCTAGTCTATAGGTAGATGCTGAGCAAGGCTGTAAGGAGGCCAGTGAGGCTGTTTGTGGAATATACAGTATGATGCATTAGTAAATTATTTACTCACTCCTAAGGTAAAAGTTTATTTGAATATTTATCTGTTATCCATTAAAAGAGTGACCTCTGTCAGAGGGCAGTATCAATAACTGGGGATAGTACCATTTCATCTTCTGCTTGCAGAAGAAAGGGCCTTCGTTACCAATCCTGTAAGAGGGACCAAGAAAGACTAGGCACAAGGGGTGAAAAGTTTGCCTGTCTAAAATACATTTGGGGTTTTTTTTTCCCTTCTCTTCTGTAGGATTTTTAGAGCACCTCAGACGATGTCCCAAGTGGATGATTAACTTCACAATGGCAGAACTCGCAGTGGAGAAAGGTAGCTGTATGGACTGGCAAAAGCGATGCCTTGCATTGGAGTCCCAGCTCTTCAAATTCCGCTTGCAGGCAAGCAAGATCCGAGAGCTGTTAGCTGAGAAGGTGAGGCAGTGGTGGCTTCTACTTTGCTCTGAGTTATGGCATGAAGGCAAAAAAACCTCAAAATGCTGACCTATCCAATAAAACTGTTACTTGCAGTGGGGATCTCTTCCTTGATTACAGTATGTCATTGCACTCTGCTTCTCACTTGAGATACACAGATGTGCCTCTTGGAGTGGTGTAAAGTGGTATGAGTGAAAATAAGAATTTGGCCTTGTTTACTGGAAGATCACCAGGTACTCTCACTCTGCTGGAAAACACTGTACCACCAAGATCTTAAAGTGACTGAGGCAGCTGCAGAGCAAGGATGGATATTTTGGATAAGAACAGCTGGATCTTGGCTGGCAATAGAAAAGCTTACAGGAGTGTAAATGATGCTGTAATGTTAAAAGACTGGGCAGAAGTGCATGTACTGCCATAGTGGGTAGAATAACATTGCATATTCAGTTAAAACATTCTGGGGATACTGAAGAGCAGGACTGAGATACTTTGAGATCTGGATGTTAGAAACTTGCATGGCATCTGTTTAGAGGTATTGCCTACTAATCTCTTTCAAGTTCACTAAATGAACTCATTTGCAATCCTGCAGGAGAGGACTGGCAAAGGTTTTGTTGTGGGGTTTTTTGTTTCCATCGTTATGTGGATTTTTGGTGTTTTTTCTTCACCTTAAATCAAATAATTTTTCAATTTCTATTAAAGCTTATCCACTAACCTCTAATTTGCATAAAATCCAAGTTTGTAGGTTGCTGTGGGGTTCCTTAATTGTTTCAAAATGTGGCTTACATTATCACAGTCCAGTCCAAGATTGCTCAGATATTCAATTACTATTGGAAAGTGAGAACAGTTCTTTCAGTCACAGTTTGTTAATGAAGTTGAAATCTTTACAACTGATTGCAGTTTACTCCAAATGCTTTTAAGCTGTACCTGATGACAGATATGTTCTAAACTCACTTTTGCTACGTTTTGTGTTATGTAACTTTTATGTGTATATTCTTGTTTGTTGGTTTTGGATGTAAAAACATCCAAATGACACCTACTTCAGAGTGGAGCAATTTTCATCCTTGCTTTCACTGTGATTACGTTTCCCCTAATGCCGTATACTGCATGAGACATTCATTCTACTTCTCATGTTTTAAGAAATTATGCAACTCTGAGTGCCGTCTTCATCTTTTCAAGCAGCTTCTGAGATGGACCTTAGTGACCACGTACCTTGGAAAACATTGAAAGTGGTCATACAGTCCATTTAGGTAAAGGTGCATTAAATAAGTAATTATAGATGATGTGGCACAGGTCTGGTAAAGACAACCAGTACTCTTGTGCAATACGCTACACTTGCTGCATTATGGAATTTGTGGCCTCGTGCTTTATTAATTCCTGCTTTGAGAAACTTCCTGACTACCCACACACAAAACAAACCCATCTATCAAACCTTCTTTTTGGAGAATGGTCTTGCCAGAGATCTTTTTTGATTTAGGGAGGTTTGCGGGCCACAGCAGAGAATGAAATTGTCATCTGCTGCAGGGGGCTCCTCAAGGAAGGGGCCTGACTGCCACTAGTCCAACCTTTCAGTCAAAGCGATGTTCACTTTGTTAAGATTAAGGAGGAGCTTGGTTCAGTGATCGGGTTACTCTGTAACTACTTGTACAGTGCCGCAGTAGGCTTACTTGAAGGGTCAAAGAGCAGGTTTGCAGTTCCCTACTCTGAATGTCATGTAGGAAGGGGAGAGCCGCAGGGACTGTGGGCCAGCTCCAGCAGGCTCTCCAGCTGCAGGTGACTCAAGGCACCAGAGCAGGAGCTCAGCACACAGTGCTCGTGCTGAACACTGCTGTTGGGAAGTGTTCTATGCCTCAGGTTCCCAACTGCTCAGCAATGACTTGCTCAGGGACCCTCCTTCTCTCTTTGCCATAGGGCTCCCCAGCGGTCACAGCAACTGGGGCTCCTGTCCACGCTGTATCCTTAACCCCCTCAGGTGGGCAGTGGTGCAGAACCAGGGGAGGCACACGCTTGATGCATAGTGATGCCAACTCCAGGGATATTTATCATGTACTTTATAGCAACTGTGATTTATTTCTTTTTTTCTTACAGTTCTATCTGTGAGAATGAAGAGATTCAGACTTATTTGAAAGAGTACTACATTTTCAAAAAGGTTTTTTTTGGGGGGTGGGGGAGAAGGTCTTGAAAAATATGAAGTTTGAAGCTGTGGTGCCAGCCTGTGTTGAGCATTGCCCCTGAGATCCTCTGATATGGTTTGCAGCAACAGGAAAATTAATTTAAAAAAAAAAAAAAGGAAGGTTTAGCCAGTGAAAGTGAAAAACAATGTTAACAACAGTGTGATACTTGCTCACCAGCTAGGTTGTCTCACGGGTCTGGAAGCTACTGATTGAAAGGCTTGAAAACCTGACCCCTGACATTTTAAATTAGTCTTTGTAACCAATTTTATGATCTTAAGTCAGATTTTACTATTTTAACTCACAAAAAACCCCCAACCACTCATTCCTGGCATTGGTAGTACAATGGGCACTAACAGTTTAAATATTTCAGATTTTTAAAATCCGCTTAGATTGAATATCTAGATCACAGTTCAGAACATGAGGAATTTAAAGCCCAAAGGTTTAACTGCCAGTGCCCTAGTTCACATGGTGTGAACTTCCATGTTGGTAGCCCAGTCTCAGCTATCGAGCGGCGCTGCCCAAGCTGCGCAGAGCCTGGCTGCAGGTCAGCGTGGCAGAGGAACCCCAGCCCCTGGCCTCCAAGACAAAGCTCTGCCATCCTGCTGGACCCCCACAGGGCACAAGACCCCTGGGTCCTGCCTTGTTGTAGACGGCAACAGGGATCTGGTCTCTTTGGAAACAGGCAGTTGTTTCCACTCTGACTTTCTTGTACGCACACAAAGAAAGGGGTACTCCTCTGTTGGTGAGAGACATTGCAAGCCGTTGCCTTGGCAGCAAGATGACCTGGTTAGGAGTGAGCTCTGGAAGAGAACAACAGGAGGAAAATGAGGCTAAGACACGCAGGAACTTTTTTCACTCATTTTTATTTAGCATGTTCTGAGCCATCAGGAGAGGGAAAGCCTGTGTGAATGGTTGATAGGAGGATCTTTTGCAGCTTTTAGAAGGGCCATCTGGGTAGCTTCTAACCTGCTTCTGTCTTACTTCAATAAACAATGACATTTGGAAAAAGCCTCTTTTGTGTCATGCAAGCATGGCTGTACAACTGGGCCTGTTTCTCTCCGTGCAAGCTGTTTGGGCTAATGTTGGGGAGAAAAGTTACTTGAATTTGGCTTGGTCACTAAGTTTTTTATGTGACCTGGGTCAAGTTGCTTAGTAGCATTTGTCAAATTATAAAGCATTTTAAATGAAAGGACCCATGTAAATACCAAGCATTATTATTAATTCATTGAGGGATTTGAAAAAGCCTTACAAGCATGGATGTATTAAATCTGAATGCAGTCAAGTGAGACAGCTGACACTGGGGATGGGTGAAATAGTCATATTGTGTACATGAGAAACACAGCAGTTATTTAACAGTTCATAGTAGGACAACCCAACAATGTCGTACAGGAAGTTAAGAAAAGTACAAGTTCATTTAAGGCTACGGAGGGAATTAGGGTGACAAAACTAGTTGATTTGACTGGAACTTAGCCAGGTCACCCTGCTTGCACAAGAAGTTTCATAACTCTTTAGTGATCAGGAACGGTCCCAACTTACATTCTCTGTCCTGATGAGGAACCAGGACTGCTAGCAATGCAAAGCAAACTGTCAAGAGCCTGGGACAACAAGGAGTTTTTCAGTTAGAACAGCGCTGTCTTCTTAAAATAACCTGAGTCTTTCAAAGAGATTGCCCACCTTGTGGAGGATTAAATTATTAGTCTAAGAAGATTGCCTTTGGGAAGAGGCCCAAAGATTCATCTAAAGTCTGTGTTGTGAATGTGGACCCTGTCAGTTCATCAGAAAACTAGCAGAGGACGTTGACTCTGAAGCTACTGTCATAAATAGTCTTTGTTTCACAAGGTGTATTATGTCTACAGTTAGCATCTGTCTTTCACCAGTATATTTTGCTGCTACCTCTCTGTGGTGATGACTATCCAGAGACTAATGGATAAATGCATGGGTAGATCGCTGTTCTAAACGGACACAGACTCACGTTGTAATCCAGACCACTGCTATCGTTGTTATGTTGCCTTGAGCTCAGTCTCTACCAAGACTCTCAGGGGCTGTCTGGATCAGAGGACCTTTGGCTGTGCAGTCTTCTGTGGCATCTCTGTTCCTCTGCCAAAGAAATGCCCTTAATTTGGTTATTAAGCTCCATAAACTGTGATGTCCTTGATTGCTTGACTGAAAAAGCAAACCTGAGAGGGATCCTGCTAAATGAGGCATTCTTATCTTCATCCTTCTCATCCTGTGTAACTTGCTGAAGTTTGACCTGCTCTGGCAGGGAGGTTGGACCAGGTGATCTCCAGCGGTCCTTTCCAACCCCTATGATTCTATGGTTTGAATTTGTTATGGAATGGCTTTTTTAGTTATATGACCATGGAGGTGTCTGCTTTTATATACCTTTCTCATATGTTTGTCAACAGGTGTCAGCCTGCTCTTATGATTAGTGTATGAAAAGGATAGTTGTCTTCCTTCAGAGAAGGAAGGGAAATGGAAACACAAGAATGGTGACATCTCCATTCTGAGTGATCAACTCAAGAGGAATAAATCCCGTTTTCAGAAGTATTGGTTTGGTCCTCAGAGTGACCAATCTGAATACTTGGCGCCAGTGATCAAGAATCATGAAGTGCATTGGAGAGAAAAGGATCTCAGTTCCCCTTATAGTTTGCTTTCTGCTTGAAGGATGATTCTTTTAATCTTCTGAAACTCATTCTGTGTCACTCCTTCATTAGTAAAACACAAATAAATGATGGAAACTCTGTGAAGCATTCCTCAAACTTTGCAGCTTAGAGGGTGAAACTTAGTGTCACTGATGCCGTATTACTGGACTTAAATCTGAGACCCATTGAAGCAGGGCAGGTGGTAGAAGATTACCTTGCAAGCACTGGATGGGATCCTAAGTTGCTGGGGAAAAAAAAAAAAAAAAGGCATTTCACTGAGAATGAAGTGATTTATGTACATTTAGAATAAAATTCTATTCAGTGTCCTTTGACTTCAGTAGCGGCAACGGTCAGATAAAGAGTCACAGAATTGTCAATTTGCAAAACTCTTTAAAATGAAAAGAAGCATAGGAAATTAAGATCATTGTTAATCTTGTCAGTTATGAGCCTGTGATGCTTTTGAAGCCAAAGCAAAGTATTCATTAGTTATAATGTCGTGTCGTAGAGAACCTGCTGTGAGCTTTCCAAGTTGTATTAATTTTTGTTTACCATTGTGAATGAATCCTAGCTGAAATAAAACCAGGAAAGAATGGCGTGCTGTAGACAGGCTTCTTGCAGGGACAGCCCATGATGTGTAAATTATAGAGATGGGGTCAAGACTTTGGGACTCTTCCCTTGACCCGTATAATGAATGATGAAGCTTACTAATGAGAAAACAGTTCCGGTAAATTCAAAGTAGGGCAAAAGACTGGAAAAGGTCAAAGTCTTTTTTTTTTTTTTTTCTTTTTTTTTCCCCCCCTGATCAAAGCTGTCCAGTTAACCCAAAAGATGCCAAAGATCTGTAGATCTGCATAAGAAATGTAAGATTCCTGGGTAAAAGCAGTGAATTTCCAGGTGATGTTAATTTCTTTTCTTTCTTTCTTTCTCCCTCTTTCCTCCATCTCTTCTGGCTCTGAAGATGCAGGAACTGGAACAGAGAGTGATAGAAGCAGAGCAAAGGGCTGAGGATGCAGAGAAACAGGTAAGAGATTCTCTTATGGTTGCTCTGGTACAAGCCAAACAGGAACTGACTTTAAATTCCTTCCAGTCCAGCATACAGACAGCGCGCTACAGGTCTGTGCTCTGATAGGGAAACACTGATGTACAGTGGTGAGCGGATTTTCTGGTCTAATTCCCAGTCTTTGAGCCTGAGCTACGAACAGGTGTCTAAATATGTTCAGCCCTAAGTGAAAACCAGAACCTGGTATCTGCCTCTCAGCTTCACAGCCTTTACACCTCATTCATGATAGGCATGCTTGGTTATGGGAAAGGAAGGGGATGTTGTACCTCAGGATTAAAATGCAGAGATAGAACTGCCTGGCAGGTCCTCAGAAAACAAATGTTTAAGAGTACTGGTAAGGACTTGTCTACGAGTAGAGAAGGTTCTGCGAAAGAAGTAAGGGTGTGTCTGCAAAACCTATCAGTTGTTTTGGACTTCCTTTTCAGTAATTATTGCTCTGGTTTGGGAGCCCATGGAGAAAAACAGTAAGAGCTGGATTCATTGCATATTACTGTAACCATCTAAAAATTAGACATATTGTCTGAGCTAGTCCTTCTATACTTCTTGAATAATGGAGGAAGGGAGAGAGAGAGAGACTTCAGCTTGTGAACAAGCTGTAAAGAATAATGGATCTTTGGGAAGCAGACTGTTGTACAGTCTGTGCTGTAAAGAGTATAGTAAAAATAGAAGAGCCAGGAAGGGCCAGGTAGTCTGAGCTTCTGCGTCGCTGCAGACCACTGCTGAAGGGAAGGCTTGAGGTGAATCAGCTCCCTCCAGCTGGGCAAGAGCTGCAGGACTGAGCATTGAGTCAGAGATTAAAGTGCAGAACTAAGAGCCATGCAAGATGGCCAAGAATGGCTGTCAAAGAAGACTTCAGTAGTGAAGGACTGGCTAGGTAGTTTTATAAGCACTGTGAAACATATTGCCTAGGAATCATGAACTTGAAGCACCTGGTAGGGTATTCTGTCTGCAGAACGTGCTGTTCCATGCCAGTATGTTATTGATGTCAAGATTTTTTTCTGACCAGCTTAAATATAGGAAAGATGCTATGTCTAGTCACCGTGCTGTTGGCCGCTGTGCTACATCAGCAATTGCCAACCAAGAACAAGAGTTGTTCTTGAGAGCGTATCAGTACGTCCACACCCAGCCAAGATGGGCAAAGGTAACATTGTCTCTGTGACAGCACCAGCAGGAAATACAGTTATTGCCACAGGCCAATGAAGGAGGTTTCATACTAGCAGATACCTCAATGACAGGAGTAGAGTGTCCATGAATATGGTGACATGCAATGACAGCAACGGAGTAGATGGAGACCAAGTCAAATCCAGATCAGAGAATGGGCAAGAAAGGGAGAACTTGACTGGGAAGGTGTAGGAGAAATGAGTGTTGTCTTCACTCATCTGCCACCAGCAGTTCTGCAGCCATGTGCTGGCAGATCATAAAGGCTAGCAACCCTCAAAATTGTGGGCTCTGCCTTTCCAGCAGCCCCATCCACATCCAGACATAAGTGTTCCCGAAGAAATAGTTCTTTTCTGCTTGACAACCTGAAGAAGTGACAGCATAAGGAGTAGGACCATTCCCTTCCACTAATAAGTATATTCACCATGAATGAGAATCAGCTGACAAATGAGAGGGCTCCACATAAAGTGTAAAATCCGTTGTTATCTTTCTCTCCAGGAGTCTGGGGGATTGGATTTGTTAATTCAATGGGCTCCCTGTAGCTGCCAACCTCAATTAAGGAAATCACATGTTTGCAGTCCTCTCTTTGAGCCTCTAGTACAGAGTCAGCATTTAGGCATCAGACAGAAAGGAGGGGCCATTTCTTTTTACTATAATCACCCTAAACTCTAATGAAAACATATCCGACTCAGCAGGCTTAGTTTTCTGGCTCGGATGTTGGGCGCCTACCTTTCTGATTCGGTATGAGGAAGAGGCAGTTTGCTTCTCTGCCTAATGCAGGCAGACAGGAGGACAAAACACAGCTTCTGCAAGTATGAAGTGTAGGCTGCTCAACAGAGCATGAGTAACTCTCTTGCACAGACTTTGTGAAGTGCTCAGATCGTTGCCTGCATTCTGCCTTTCTCATTCCAAACTCATGCAAAATTAATGGTATCTGGAGTTAGTTTTTTTGCAGATTTAGTCTCTTTGGATGTGTTGGAACCAGATATTTTCCCATCATCAAATGCTGCAATTAGCAGGTTTGAGTTAAGTTCAGTGGAATTCCGTTCACCTTTATAAATGAAATCCTATAATCCGTTGCAATAAGGTGAAACAGACTGGCATATTGAGAGCCATAGGCTTTCAAGAAAGCAAAGAGGTTTAAAAACTAGCTAAAAACCTGAAAGGCTTCAGCAGCAGCTGGATTTTGGTGCATTGAAACTTTGTCTGTAGTGAAGGAGGATTACATTGGTGCTCCTCCTGCTGAGATGAGCAAGTGTTGGCACTAGCAGGAGCTCAAAGGTAGGCAAAACTTCTGAAACGTCTAATATGGTAACTCCTTAGCGGGTCTGGAGAAAATGCTTGTCAGAAACCCAGAAGTTGCCAGAATATTGTCTAAGCTGGGGAGAGGAGGAGGAAGGAACTCTGTAGTACATTTCCCTATAAAAATCTTGACTTGAAGCAAATGGCCAGGGTGTGGTGGTGTATGCCTTGATAGTAAATGGGGTAAAAATCTGACAACAGTACTGCAGAAGAGGAAAATGTGGTCTACCTTGCCCATATGTCTATGTAGACTATAGTGCCTGTATGGTCTCTTTGGCTAGTAGTGTGCAAATATTTCGCAATTCACAATGTGTTTATCTGTTCGTGGTTCAGTTTGCATCTGTTACTACTTCAGCATTACAAATGAATGGACAATGTTCTTTTTACGTATGTGGATATAAACCAAGGTTAGGTTTTTTTCTTCCTTTCCCAACTTCAAAAATATGAAACCTGCAAATACTCTCAATTGGGGTCTTACCACTAAACAAGTAGCTCCTTCATTTGCATTGTTTTTTTGTGGGTTTTTTTTTTTTGTCTCCCTCTGATTGTTGTTACAGGTCAGAGTTATGGAAGAGAAGATAAAACTAGCCAATGTAAAGACTGGTGAATCAGACAGCACTCTGCACAGGAAGTACCAAGAGCTGATGGGTACAGTGCAGGGAAAAGAAGATCTGATCAACAGATTGGAGACACAGCTGGCAAAACAGGTAAAGATATTTTCTACAGGGATACCTGTAGCTTTCATTAGTTGGAGGGATTCTGTAATGTATGTTTCAAAGGTACGGATTATGTCTCCATTACATATTAATCTCTCAGTAGCCTACAGATCAGCTTTAAAATGATGCCCTGCTCAGTGCAAGATCCTCCCCTTCCTTTCTTTTTTCAGACAAAAACATCCATTCAGCCTCAGTAGCCCTTATCTCTTCATTATAGGAAACCGGTCAATGTCCTTCAAGGCATTCATTATGTTGGTGTTGAGTCCATGTTGAGACCCTAAATTGTAATGCTAGAGTTGCCACAGTATTTCTCTGGCTTCCTAGCACATAGATTGCTCTGCAAAATCATTATGTAGCTCATCTCTGACTCAGCATATGCTACTTCTTGGGAAGGGACTTCTCCCAGTCTTCAGTAATCCTTTAGCGTAGCTCATGTCTGTCTCAGCATATACTGCTTCTTGGGAAGGGACTTTTCCTGGTCTTCAGTAATCCTTTAGCATAGTTCATCTCTTGTCAGATGACCTCATTATAAAAGAGCATCTGTTTCCCAGTATGAATAGTTCTTAGTCTCTTCCGTTCTCAGTTGGTGGAAGGAAGCCATCTACAGCAGGGCTTGTATTTCGGCTCTAGTAAAGGCCTTGCCCTGTGGTCTTTATAACATGAGGAATGAGGTCTTCCTATATGTTGTTAAGTAAATACTTTTAAATGGAAATAGCTCATTAGAATTTTATACAAAAAACCTTTGCCGTTTGAGTACATTTTACATTTAACTAATTGTCACCTATTTCAAGGGCAAAATAGATCAGTAAGCTGTCTGAACTTACTCAGACCAAGCGTAATGTGGAGGTCAGGCGTCGGGTCTTTGCAATACTCTGGGTTTCAGGTCACTTCCCCAGGCCAGCTTGCTCAGGCAGAATGTAGATGAAGTTGCTGCATTTTGGAGGAGAAAGAAGGTGTTTGGAAGGAGCTACAATAGTGATCAAGGTCTAGGAGCATCTCTTGCAACAAAAGGTGGAAGAAATTCTGATTTACCCAAAAAATACGAGGTGTGGTTTGATTAAAATCAACAAACACAAGTGGGAAGAATGTTCTGTTAGTAGAAATCTTTTTATTCTAGCAACAAGAGGCAAAAAGAGATTCTAGAAAAGAAAGCTGAAGCTTGACAATTTCGGACAAGAAACAAACACTTCATCAGGGTCACCAGTTTAGTTTCAGGATGGGATGGGACAGTGGCAGCACTGGAATGTCTCTGAGGGTCCCTGCAAGGCATTCTATTTCTTTTCACTGGAACGGGAGAGCTGTTGAGTTCAAGAGTGTTAATAAGAGAACACTGAGGTCATGTCTGGACCACACAATAGCATGGGACACAAAGAATCTCTAACTGCTTCTGGATATTAAAGCACAATAATTGCATGTATGGGTGCTGTGCCTGAGTGAATTGGTTGTGCCTGAGTGAATTGGTTCTGCTTAGAGGCAGGGCTTTCTGAGCTCTGTGATGGTGCTGTTGTCATGACTATTCTACTTTGGGACTCTGAATAAAATCTTGGCATTGCACTGCACCATGTAGCATAGCAATATTCTGAACCTTTTATCCCTTGGTCCCTGATCTGAGACAAGTCCGAGTCATTAGGGATTCAAAGGCATTACCCTTGTGATGGATATTCAGAGGACTACGGTAGATCCACTGTATGTGCCAGGTCATTTTAGACCAGAAGGTGTGTCTAATACTCAGGCTCCAGCAAAGGCTGGTGCCTGATGACTAGGAACACACAGGGAGAAAAACTAAATAAATCCTCCTCTTGAAGCATCAGATTTGATTACTTTTATTTCATTATGCTCAACTACAAATGTTAATACTACCCATAATGTTGCCAAGGTCTATCTTAAAGTCAGCAAGTATCTTTGAATAAGAGCTTTTAAATGTGCAATTGTGGTGAAGAATAGCATGTGGTGATTAAAAGCAATGTGAAGATGTAGGGAATTTCCTGCAGACTATTGTGTATTTATATGGTATTCATTAAGTGAACTTAGACTCGTCAGTGTGAAAAAATTAAAAAGGATGGGGGGGAGGAAGTACTGTCATTTTCATTATCATAATTATTGGTATTTGTTCACATCAGAAAAAAGGTATCTAGCAGGGAAACCACCAACTGCTAACAGAAGGTATTACCTTTGTCCACTTAATTAGAGAAACCAGGGCTGAATGCACCATACAGAATATATTCCTCCCTTCCTCCCTCCCTCCCCCCCTCACTCCTGGAACTGATTTCTCCTTGTAGTTGTTTGTAGATAGGAGACCTTTCAGTAATATTGCTTCTGATGAAGCCTCACAGGAGATCAACAGAAGGCTTCAGGTGATCATAATATCAATCCAGCGTCTTTCAAAGGAAATTCCCAGAAAAGGAAAAAACTGCAGCTGAGAAAACACAGCTGCAAAAATGATGTTGTAACAGTATTGCCCAAGCAGCTACTTGGGGAAAAATGTTCATTGTGCAGATCAACAGTGTTCCCATAACACCTTTGTGTGGACTAGAATCTGTTTTAATGGATATGTAAACATACAACCACTTACACCATCTCAAAACCTCCTAGGAGGTCTTAGTGTTCCAAGGTCAAGTTTTTGAGGTTTTTTTTATCCCGAGTTTGCTATCTTTGGTTTATTTATTTATTTGGTTTCTCAGTAAGAATATTGTATATGTTGCATTGTTGGTATTAGTTTCCATCTCGTGCACCTTTAAAGGCTATACAGCTGTGCTTGCAGCAATTGAATCCCTTTCGCTTGGAAAATGACACGGTTTTATACACCACTTACAGGCACTGTTTAATTCTAATTAACTTCAGGCAACAATATGTGTGTGTGTAAGCTGAGGGAACACTACTGATGCTCAACAGCAAACAGCAACATTGCAAAACCATCTAAAACAGGAAAAGTTGCAGACTGTACTCAAAAGAAACAGTGGTAGGTGGGCAGTCATTACCTGAGCTGGATTTTGCTATTCCACAACAAACTCTTGAAACAACCCTCTGAATTTGTCTCCTGGAGCCATGTAAGACAACTTAGAGCTTGATTTTTCAGATTTTCCAGAGGCCAGCTAAATAATAATATTCAAATAGCAGTCTTAAATCTTAGGCCTGGAATGGAAGCTTCAGTGTTTAAGTCACTCCAGGTGCAGTACCTTGCCGAGAACAATTAGTTGTACTCTCCTAATGCATCTAATCTGTTTTTGGTACAGAAACAGTTGAGGAACGAAGAAGCCAAAATTGTTCAAGAGAAAGCTGCCAAGATCAAAGAATGGGTAACATTTAAGCTGAGAGAGGTGAGTGTTTAGCTTGCTGCCAGGTTTCAAGGCCTATGACTAGGCCCAGTGACTGCACTGCCAGTGGGCTTCTATGTGGGACGATAGTCTGAAGACAATCAATCTGCCACAGAGGCTTTCTACTTGTTTGGCCCTATACATGCTCAGTTGCAGAAGTGGGGTCATCCCTCTTACTGAGGGCTATTTACTGCTTTGGGCAAACTGTAAATGACTGTGAAATCACTAATGCCCAAAAGCAGTCTCTGAAGATTTACTAAGTCACAAATGACTTTCACCTAGCTTTTCTCTGCCTCTCCCTTTTTTCTCTGAGTACAGTTTCTGTTTCTTTTTCTGACAAAGCAGGTGTGACACAAACACGTGTCCTTTGGTCTTCCTTAGTTTGCTGTCTCTGACTAATGCTGTTTTCCTACTGCCCAGCATTTTCTCATGCCTAACCTCTCCTTCCTATCTATCCTGTGGACTTATTCCTCTATCCAGGCCTAATTCAATACCCTCTAGAACTGAGAGATAGCAATTGGTCAGCATGCATTTTTAAAGATGCTGTAATAGTTTACGGCTGGTAGTGGGGCTATCTGGTCTTTGCCTTTTATTCCAAGCTAAAGCCATAGGTTTCCCAGTTTATGCCAGAAAGAGAATTTGTTGGAGTTGGAAGAAGCAGTCTTTGTGGGCAGTAATCGTGTTATGATGTGATTTTGTAATCTCATTAGATTGCCTATACAATTCACTGAGCTGCCGTGCTTCTTCTCTTTCATTTTCATATGTGAGATAACTTTAGGTGCATCTACATTACTGACTGGTGCGGCACAAAGGAGAAAGCACGGGGGTTGGCGTGACCTGCACTGAATCCAGGACCGCACGTACATATTGTGTCATTACTGGCAGTGAAGTTTCAGATTCAGATGAAATTCCCCATGCAGATTCTAGGTGTATACCACACACAAGTGGACCACTGCCAACTGAAGGACTTTGCATCTGTGTTGCAAATGGGTGTCTCTAAACAGCACTGCACGTGCAATTTCGGCTTCGACTCCATCAAGAGGGAATCCTCTTTGGGTGCACCACTGTTGTGTTTAAGAATGTATACTGAGACACTTCAAGCAAAGACGGATGGCAAATTTGCAAAGAGTCACTTGTGCGCTAATTGCAAATGTAAATGCAACCTTAATGTTTTGTTTTTTTCTTTGGTCCCCTGGGTCCAGGGGATCTCCTTTTACCACATACAGGGTGAGAAGAAAAAATGCTCCTCCTGGATAATAGTTTTCTGATTGTCTCTTTCATGACAGTTATTTCTGGAACAGGAGTAAATGATAAACTGTAGCAGGGAAGGAAATTAAAGGACTTATTTGAGAAGTGTGAATAGTATATACAGAGCAATATTTGAGAAAGCACAGCAAAGTGTTTAAGTGGCTTGTCCAGTGGAGCTGCTGAGGAGAAGGATTTCAAGGTGACCTGTAGACTCACCCATCCTTTTTTCCTTTTCCTGTTCAAACACTTGAATGTATTAAAGATGAAGACATGTTCTGCGTAGTGGAACACATGCAGACACAGTTTTGCATTATCTTTTGGGTTTTATTATTGTTGTTTCATAGCTTGAGCTAGAAAATTACCGCCTGAAAAACTGTAACCGGAGGCTGACGGAGCAAATTGAAGCCCTTCAGGATACATTACAAGGTAAATGTGTTCACCTAGTGTTGTAGCCTAGTAACCATCACAAGAGTCAACCATCACAAGTCAGCATTCCTGGGCTGTATTCTTAACTTTGTCAGAAATTACCGCTTGTGACAGTGAGCAAGCAATAGAATTGCTGTGTGCCTCAGTGGGTTCATTTTTAAGATGGGAATAAAATTGCTTACCTGCTTTAAAAACTCTTAACTGGTTTCCCACCAGTGATAAAACACAGACCCTTTCAGACCCCTCCCCCCCCTTTTTTTTTTCAGATTCTGCTTTTGCCATTAAAATAAGCCACAAAGCTCCTGAATTAGAAGTACTTGTTGCAATACATACAAAAACTCTATTCACTTCAGTGGTGCAGGGCAGAAGTCCCTGAGGTATTTCACTTTACCTCCACATAGGAATTATGTTCATCCCCACAGAACCTCTGCTGGCATGTGAGCTGAGTAACAGGACTGAGTGGGCCAGGGCAGCAACTGTCTGGTCTGACTTTAGAAGCTGGGTTCCTCTGTGCTATCAGGTTGGGTTGGAGAAAGATGCTTACCGTGCTTGTGCGGTTCTTGTTTGGTGGACAGATGGAGAACTTTGGTCTCCAGAGCTTGATATCAGCACCATTCATCACACACATTTTGAAGAGGAAATGTTGTCTTAACTGTTTTCGTCCTGGTTTTTTTTTTAATGAGCTTGGTTTGGTCAGAGTAAGATGAGCTAGTTTCCAGAACTTCACTGGACGTGCAGGCAGGGGGCATTTCTTTCCTGCAGAAGACTTTCTGGCATTCCTGTCACTCCACAGCAAGGGAACAGCGCAAAATTCCTTCTAAATCCCACCACGTTCCTAGCTAAATGCTTTACGACTGAGTTTTTCTCATCCCCTCTAGCTCTGGCTGTTTACAAAAAGAGAATGGCTGGTAAGCTGTGTTAATAATCTGGTATTAAGTGTTCCCTGGATCCCAATTCTCTGGGCAGTAAACAGCTCTGCCCTCTCCTCTTATCCCCCACTAGTCTCACTGTGCCAGGCTGAATTCAGAGGCCTCTGCAGAGAGACAAATACCTTCTTGCTTGCCATACTAATAACAGCTTCCTCTGCTTCATCTCCTGTCACATCTAGGAAGCTGCAAAAATACCAATAATATTTAAAATGAATGGCCTCTTTTCAGTCTATAGTAATGATTTAACTCAGGGGCAGGGGAAAATGTGTGCCAGGTTTTGTGTGTGCCAGCGTTGTGTGTTAGGAATTAGAATCATAGAATCATAGAATCACTTGGGTTGGAAGAGACCTTCAAGATCATCAAGTCCAACCATAAACCTATGCCGAAACCACCCCTAAACCATGTCCCTCAGCACCACGTCCACCCGTCTTTTAAATACCTCCAGGGATGGCGATTCCACCACCTCCCTGGGCAGCCTGTTCCAATGCCCGATTAGCTTTGTTAGCATTCAGTTCCTTGTGACTCAAGTACCAAGGTCAGGCTCTCATGGTTGTCTCTTCCTCAGCTGTGTTTCCAAGAGTAGGTTTCATCATCTTCACAACCAACAGTGATTTATTCTGCTGTTTGCCCTTCCCTCCATTACTTGATGTCTTCAGCTTGTTTCTACTTCCTTGTAAATCCCACTAGTGGTTAAGCAATGCCTGTAGAGTTCAGGCAGCATTTTCTGCAATAGCTGTGCAGAGTCACGGTCACCCATATTTATGCGATTTCCAAAGCATCTTATGACTTGGTTCTTTTAAGTCAGGCAACATATAAATGCCAAGGTCAATCAAAATCATAAAGTGAAGTAACATCCTCTGCCATTTTAAGTTTTATCCATGCTTTCTTATACCCTAAAGCTGCTATTCAGCAGAACGTGTAGAGCTAAGATTGTCTTTAGTAATTATGGACAGGAAGAAAGTAGAATTACAAAGTATAGGTACTAAATAGACAAAGAACAATGGAAGCAATCTAGGATCTTTTATGTCATCTTCTAATATACTAACTGAAGGGCCAGGGAAAAAATAATCAAAATGAAGTTTTTACAACAAAAACATTTAAGTAACTGTTACAAAACCTGTTGCCAAAAAGCACTGCTTGGGTCCTATAGCACAAAAGGATAGCAGAAAGCTCTAGGGAAATTCTTGAAAAGAGAGTAACCTCACTGATTGGTGTCATGGTTAAGAAGGCCTCCATACATAGCTGGAAAGCTTATTTAGCCCCTAGGAATGGGAGGAACCATACCAGCTTAATTGATGGCTTAAGTAACTGTAAGTACATTGAAGTCAAAAGCCATGCTACGCAGTGTTTTGGCCACTTAGATGGTTTTGGACAAAGTATTGTGTAGATGGGTGCACGTCCTTCTCATGGCTGTTTTAAGACAAGAGACATAATTGTGGATAGGTAGGAGTAAAAGCTGCTATATTGAGTTGATTTTGAATTGAAAGCTTGCCTGGGCCCGTACTCTGTCTCCTAGTTGGCTGTGGATGTTTCAGGAAAAAGTGTAGAAAATACTGCAAGTAGAGTTGTCCTTCTCTCCATGTCCCCTTGCAGCTTCTGCTGTTAATGTTTTAGGAAGTCCCTAGGCCAGAACTTCTGTCTAAACTGTTATTTGTACCACTGATAAATTACTTTTTCTGGCCTATCTTTTGGGTACCGCAGCATTCTATTTCCTTTTTTCCCTTTTTTTCCTTTTTCTATTTTCCTGTTTTTGAAAAACACCCTTTCCTTCTGTAAATTTCAAATGCACTGATAATTTCATTAGGCACCCCTTGATTACACTTTTGTAAGAAACAGCAATGAATCATTTCATATTAATCTTTTCTGTACTATTCCCAGTTACAAATATATGGCACTTGAGTTACAGTTGTGTCCAGCCGGCTCCTTTCCATTCTGTATAGTCCTAAGCAGGCCAGGGTGCTATTGAAATACAACTAGCATGAACAACTTATATTTGCAACTAACATTTTAGACAGTAAAGCGTTTGAATGCCCTAACCATATGTTCTCCTCTGTTGTAGAGACGACCAGCATTCCTCCCTTTGAACCTCTTTGGAGCTGTAATTCTCTGAAGCCCAGAGCATCACAGGCCTCTTTTGCTGAGAAGATAGACCAGAAATCTGTGCTCCTTGCACCTGGTTTCAGACAGGTCTGTCAGACAGGACCTACCAAACGTGTCCCCTCTACAGCAAACATAGTTCTTGCCAGTGACACCTTTACTGACGATGGAGAAGATAAATCTCTGATTTCCCAGAGCACGCTGAAGCTCATGTCTGACCCATCAAGCTGGAATCACTCCACAGAGAAAGATGTATTCCCAGCCATAAGTTCTGAACACAGGTTAGGGTGCTCTGATCCCACATCACTGAACACTCCAACTGAGGCCACAAGAATCCTTGAGGCTTTGAATTTCCAGTCGTCTTTGGAAGGAAACCATAGTGCGATGAGCGCCTTGCAACAAGTGGCTTTGGACGGCATGCACTTCTCTGATGATCTGAGTGCCAGGTTCTGCTCCCACCGGCTGGACTCCCCTTCCTCAGGAGAAATAATGACCATGTTTGAGGGCCGTCTTCACACAGCTGAGTCACCCATGATTGTGTCGACATCAACAGTTGCAGCACATTCCTTCTGTCCAGGGAGGGAATACGGCCTCGGCAGTAGTATGACCTTTCCAAAAATACGAACTCCCAATACACCAAGAGACAGCATCCAACTAGCCAAGAGACATTACAGTCAACCACAGCCAGGGCCTAATTCTTTCCATCGTGTAATGAGCTTAGAGGCTATCACCTTCCAGCCCATAACAGACTCTGTAGACTGCCATGGGCAAGTGAAGGAGACAGACATTGATGATGATGGGGTACTGGAGAAGATGGAGACAGAACGTGGCCTGGTGAGGGAAGAAGCTGGAGTGTGTGAGGAAATCAACCAGTTATCTGCAGGGCAAAGAGAAGCTGTGAGTTCCAAGGCTGGCGTACTCGACCCAGGAGGTAAACCTCCCACACCACCACTGCACAGATTCCCATCGTGGGTAAGAAATGCAAGGACAACAGTCTGAGAAGTGCTGCTTATCTTTTGAGTAGTGCCCAGTAGTTAGGCTATAACAGCTCTTGGTCTCAAGCAATTGTTTCCTGTGGACATCAGTCACATTTCTGAACCATCTAGTCTGACAGTTCCAGATCATGGGGCATGCTGGTTCCACTGACAATTTTTTTGTTCTTTCTCTTTATAAGGAAAAAAAAATCCATGGAAGAAAATAAGACTCAAGAAACATAGGAATAAAAACAAAAGTCAAGAGGTGCTGCATTGTGATTTATCCTTATGAGTCATCAGCAGTTAATCCTTAGTTCTGCTGTCATGTGTTTAAGATAGAAAAATGACTGCAAGTGAATGGACCAGAACAGATAGTTTCACAGTCAGAAAAAGCTGTGAATGCTAGAATAGATACATGGATTAGATCTCAGCATTCCTATCTCATGGTATGCTTCTGCTATCAGGAAAATTTTTTGAAACCGTTGGTAAAGTGAATATGCATGTCGTATTACTTCATGTGAGAGAGAAGTCGGCTATTATCACTTTCAGTTACTTTTTAGTTCAGATGGTTTGATTCTTTACTAATGTGTCAATCTAATTGATATACTTGGTGGAAATCAATGTAGTATTAAAAGACATAATTCCATTATGCTTTTTAAAGCCATAGGCAAACAAATGGTTTATTGAAGGTGCAAAGTCAAGCACTCATTGTTAATCCTCATGTTTTATAGTTTTTTTCTATGAAAACTTAACATTATTTGTCATCTTTCGCTGTGTCCTTTATGATACCAATTTAAAACCCAGTGTAATCACAGCTGTTTTTCCAAAGGAGTCTCTTTTAATTCAGTCCATAATATGGATCTGTGCTGGGGATGAAGCTAGATAGTGTAGTAAAAGAAACCGTAGTTTTCAAGATGTCTGTTTTGTTTGCTGCAGGATTTAGAAAGGTGTCATGAACAGTGTATTCGCTTGGAAGAAGGAGAATACATCTCAGAGACTGGCTGCTATTGCTTTCTCTAGTCTAGAGTTCCCATGTAAGGTTCTTCTAGTCCCTTAAGCTGAATTTTTCTCAGGTGATCATCAGCTCCACACCTTTTGAAGTCTAACCTGAGTTTGGCAAGTAAATTTGATTAGAGAAGCACTGAGCACTTCTCTGCTGCAACTGTATTCAGTTATTTTCATTACAAACAATGTTACATGATGCTAAATTCTCAAAAAGTCAGGTCTTAGACACCTTGAAAGTGATACTCCAAAGCTACTGGATACTTCAAAGTATCACCTCTGTCCGAGTTCCTCTTCTGGAAAATAGTGATAGCACCCATCAATGTTTTTATCAGGTTTTTGTAAATTTTTTTATTAACATTTATGAAGCATTGCAGTATTATAGTCAGGAACACCCCAGGAAAAATCCATTATTTTGTCTTCAGACCAGAGTCAAGTAAGTGTATCCAAGTAGGTCAAATTTAAGTATATCAAACATTAAAGCATTAATAGAATATTAAATGTCTGCTTAATGAGTAGGAAATGTCCATTATATGCCCTGAATAGGAAGTGTCTGGGGGAAAGACATTAATTAGAGGTTAAATCGCGATGCATATACAAACAGAAAATACTAATTCTGTCATTTCTTTTTTTGGTGTACTTGACTTTGCAGTCTTAAGTACTTTCATGTATATGTATTGTGTGTTATCTGACCTTGATGGGTTGTTTGCTTTAGGGAGCAGCAAGAGGACTCCTAGCTTTGATTTTTATCCATTTTAGACTGGTTGATGTCTTAGTCATAACATTGCATTTAGTTACAGGTTTGGGTTTCCCCCTTGGAATTTGTATAAATTTGTGAAGCACTTGGAGATCCTTTGAACTGAAAGCTCCATATGTTGTTATAAATGAGACACAGGCTTATCGAGAACATTCCAGGCATTTCTTTCATTCCCTTATCAGAGAAAGGGAATCCTTCACAGGTGGTGACTCAATAAATTGTCCTGTTTTAAGGCTGTTCTTGATTCATTTTAATGTATTATTCATAAAGTGGGAAAAACAACTTTTTCCAAGCTGTGATACATTTATCAGTAATTGCATGTAGGTGTTCCAGTGTGTGGATATCATCTCTGTAGCATACATAAGCCAAGTTTGTTGCGATTCAGGGAATTGCACACAGATGCACATTTCTACTAGTAGTCATTCATCCAACATCTGGTGCAATAGAGCAATCTTTCTTAGAGGGCCCCTCCTTCCTGCCCGAAGTTGTGATTGTGATGCGATTCTGTGACGTGCATTTCTTTTTACAGGAGTCGTGTTTTTGTCTGACCATTGCTTTTCATGGTATTCTTGTTCCAGGAGAGTCGAATCTACGCTGTGGCTAAGTCTGGCCTGAGGTTGTCTGAAGTGGCCACAGTGAACGATACTTCCACCTGCTGTAAGTTCTAGCAAGGTCCATCCTTAGAGGGAGCTTACAGTGACAGTGTGGGACCTCAGCGTCTAGCTGTTCGCATTTCTCCATTTCCTTGTCTGTTTTCAAAGTAAATTTGATTTCGCAGGTAGCCATGATAAAGAAAGGAAGGGAGGAGGATACATCTGATCTCACATGGTTGGTGCTGGGCTGTTTGAGCCTTACATTCAGTGACATCTTCAGGGACTCCGTTATCTCCTTCATCACTTTCGCTGACACTGTCCTGCCTCTCCACGTCTGTGACCTGCTTTTAGTCTTTTGATTCACCTTCCCCTGTTATGGCTTTTACCTATTTGGACATGGTGCGCTGGATTGCCATTGTACCATGGGGAGCACAGGGTGGGTAAGATGTCTTACAGGCTAAATGGAGGGACCATTGCAGCTGTCTTTGAGAGTTGTATGTAATTAATAACACATCCCCTGGCCTTTCTGAGGCCAGATTGTCCAGGATGGCAGTCCTCCATTATTTGGTGTTCTAAGAGGCTACATTAATTCTTACATGCATACATGTACCTCTCCATTAAAACCTCCTCCTTTTCACCAGTTTGTGTTACTTGCTTTCTCTCTGAATTTTCCCAGTTTCCAATTTGTCGCGTTCAACTTCTGGGCCATTTACCTGTCTCATCTACAGAAATGTCACAGTGCCAGTCTACACTACGCTGAAGGGGGTAAGGAGTTACTTCACTTTTTCTCTTATGAAAAGCATGGTCCAGGGCTGCCAGTAACTTGAGAGAGAATGGGATGAAGCTGTGCAGTGAAGGAAAGAAAACTAGGGAATGCCAGGACGTACTGGACACCAAAGCAATGCAGAAGGAGTAGGAGATGAAAAACGTTTCGAGGAATACAAAACACTCCAGCAAGTTTTGGTCCAGGAAGCTGCAGTGTGCACTGTGAGGCTGCAGGAACCTAGGTGTTGTAGTAGGTGTAGCCTAGAGAATGAAATGGAGGAGGGTTCTTGAGAGCTTATGGGGAAGCACAGGCCCAGTGGAACAGTAGGAGAGTGTTAACCAGAGGAGACCCAAACAGATCCAGCTTGGAAGTTCTCAGACTAGAAAGGGAGGAAATGAGGAGCCCTGGGACAGTAGGGGGCAAGGCAGTATTAAAATAAATGGCCTGCATTGATTGCTCTGTCTCCTAATTGAGCTGGAATTGTTCTGGGGAGCCTCTTCCTTCACATGCTGACCATACAGGTCTGTTTTCCAGAAAGCCACACAGATCAGCAACGTGCCTTTCTTAGATGAGTCTTCAGGCTCTGATGATGACTGTGGCTCCCAGGCCAGCTTCAGGACTTCTACTGCTGGGTCCGAGAACAGGAAAGCCAGCATGCCAGGCAGCCCTCGTGCAGTGAAGAGAGGTAAAGTGGGGGTATTGCTACTGAGCAGCGTGAGTTCTGTCCTCATGGGTGAGGCAAGATGTTCTGAACAGCATCATCAGTGACAGGCAAATTCATGGCCTTGGTGGTGATAATGAGTTCTCCCAGAATATGTGCAGACATCAACCATTACTCAATAGAAACCTGTCCTCTTGGATGGGTTTTTACTGCTGGTAGATTTCCATCCAGGCAACTGCTAAGCTAAGATCATGGGAAGGATTGATCTCCCAAGCTCATCATGTATCCAGTGAAGTCATCCATCCCTTTTCTGTGACTTCTCCTTGTAAGCAAGCTAGTACTGACACATTAAAGAAAATGGTTTTTGTCTCTGTCACTGGCTGATAATTTCTTGACCAATAAGCAAATTTTTCCTATCTTTGAGAGGCATCAGGTAATTTGGTTCCTGGCTAGGACAATTTTTCTTGACTGCTGGCAGGGCTAAACTGGATCTTTGTGTGGAATTTTCATTACAATTGGTAGTCAATAAAACTGAATCCCATTTCATGAAGTCTTAACTTCTGTTGTGATGCATTGGTTGATGCGTCTGTGCATTGCCATGGACCAGTGGTGGAAGAGTCACAGAAAGCAAAGCCCCATTGCTGGGGAGGGAGCCTTTTCTTTAGTTTGAATGAGAGGGGCTTGGGGCTTTATACTGGACGTTTCCAAGCTGAAAACAGCATGTCTATGCTTTAGATAAAAAGTCTGTTAATTATTATTATTTAAATATATTTTTTTTAAATCTCTGTTTGTTCAGCAGCAAATTTATTTCATTGTCAGTATCCAAAACTCACTTTCACTACTTCCTAGGGAAAAAAAGGGTCTCAGAAGTTTGGTTAGTGGGGTTTGAGTTTCCAAAGTCTGATCTGATTTGATCTTCTTGAACAAAAAAGCCTTAATGGTAAACTCAAAAAAACTCTTTCAGAGTATGCAGTATTCAGTGCATGCTTCTGTCTAGCTATGATTCTCATTCTTTCCTTTATTTTGAACAGGTGTCTCTATGTCCTCAATGAGCTCCGAGAGTGACTATGCCATCCCTCCTGATGCCTACTCTTTGGATGGTGACTATTCAGAGCCAGAACATAAGCTACAGCGAACATCTTCCTATTCCACTGATGGTGGAATCTGCACTGTAAGTCTCGCTACCTCACAGTTGTGAAGGGATGCAAACAGAGCCTTGGCCTTGAAAGAGAAAACAGCATAACTACAATATATTGATTTATCACCTGCGAAGTGATGCTCTAACAGACTGGGCTGTTGGTCCAGCTGGTTTGTATCAAAAGACACTATCTGATGCTTCAGAGGAAGGTGCAATTGCTGTTATGTGGTTAAAGTATAAGCATCAAGGGCTGTATTCTTTCCTGCCCTGTACTGGTGTTCTGTAGTTGTATTCTACTTTAATGATGGCTTTACACTTCTGTGACAAAGCAAGTTTGGGAATTCAGAGCAAGAAAGGAGAAGGGATAGAATATTTTGGCCTAGGAAAAAAAAAAAAACACAACACCTCAAACATGGGTAGCATTAAATTCTGTACTTTTGAATGTGAGAGATCAAGCAGACAAGGAACAGGAGTCTAATCATGACTTAGAGTCAGCCTTCACTTTTATTTGGAAAATCACTGTTATGGTTGGAAGAGAAATAAGGTTTCACTGCAAAACAATCAGCAAAATGATCTTCAGATGGCTTATTTACTAAAACAACACAATGTGGTATTTGCAGCTACACACGTAGTGTAGTACTCTCTCCCAGGTTGAGCAGAGAGCACTGGCCTTGGTTGGCTGCTGTTCCCATCTGGCAGAGCAAAGCAGAAAATTGTGGAGGTGCAGCAAATGTCTGAGCTTGACTTCAGCACTCCTTCATTTGTATCTTGAGGGGTGCAAGGTAACCCTCTTGCTTTTTGCCCCCCAGGAGCCCATGGAGAAATCGGGTTACTTGCTGAAAATGGGGAGCCAGGTGAAGATGTGGAAGAGACGGTGGTTTGTTCTAAGAAACAGACAAATCATGTACTACAAGTCTCCGGTGAGTCACTAGGATACATTTACTCCTGTGTGGAGGCACAGGGGAATGCTGTTTGCAGAACCAGTTCCAGGCTGATACCGCTGGCAGACTGGGCAGCCATGGGCAAGCTTCCCCCAGAGTGTCCTGCCAAAGAACTTTATGTCTGACCCCCAGGTTCAACCGTGGGTCTCTGCTTAGGCAGGGAAGCTCCTTGGGGTGGCATTTTCCAGGAGATGAAAGGTTATTGGCAAGGACAGAAGCTTGACACCTACTGCTTAACGTCGTACACATAACAAAAAGCAGAAAGCATACCATGGCCCAGCTTTGGTCATGTTTAAGATGAAAATAAGAAAAAATAAATTACAATACCAGGAGGGTGCATATACATACTCATCAGTCAGTACATGGGGCTCTGAGGAAAACTACAACTTTCAGGGGGAAGGAAGCTGGATTTTTTCATTTTTCACCCTCCTACGTGGACATGGAAGTATCAGAAAACTAGGGTAAAGTTGAAAATAAGCTTTCATGCAAAATGCTGTCTTACAATGATCAGTTAAGCAATATTGGGAGAGTATGTTTGTGCATTCACACCTTTCCAAATACTTTTTATAATGCACAGCTGTTTCAAACAAAGTTACATTATTTCAAAAATTCTAGCAGTATGCACTCAAAATTTGTGTATACAGTGAAATACATTTATTATTGGCCTTCGTTATTCTATTGCATTTAGCTACATTACGGAAAAATTATATTTAGGGATACTCACCTTCTATACTTTTTTCTTCTGGACACAGCAGTTTCCTCCATACCTGCATATGTATTTCAGTGTCTTTGCTTGTCTTTGCCTACAGTTCAGGAATATTGAGAAGATTTATTTTCAACTTTTTTCAGTTGTCATATTCTGACAAGACAAAAATACAGCTTAGGGCACAATGCATCTTTATTTCTGATACTAGGTTTATCCATCCGAATTCACAAGCAAATTATACATATATATTATATACATACCTGTATATTAAAAAAAAAATATTTCATAAAGAGGCAGAATTTAGACTGTTGATTGGAAGGAACTTCTGGAAAAACCTGGCCCAACCGACACATTGAAGAGGGACTATCAGCAGCTATAAATCAAACCACCCATGTCTTTGTCTAGGTGAATCCTGAAAACTTCCAAAGGTTTCAGCCACTATCTGGGTACCTGTTTTGTGTTGTATTTCCGGCTCATGAATGCAGACTCCAACCTGCACATGAATATAATGCTGTATTTAAGTACTCTAAGACCCATCTGAATTTTTTTCCTGATGAAAAAGGTGTTTGCTTTTCTTTCCTCAGAGTGACGTTATCCGCAAACCACAAGGGCAGATGGAGCTGAATTCCTCATGCCAAATTGTCAGAGGTGAAGGGTCCCAAACATTCCAGGTAAGTGTTGCTTTTTCATCCCGCAGATAACCACACACTTGGTTGCTGGGTGAGAGAGCACTTATTTCAAGCTGAATGGTACTGTATGTCTCAATTGCTAACAGCTAACTTTATCTGGCCCCTGTGTTTCCTGGCACAAGCCAGGCAGTTAGTTTAATAAATAATGGGGAAAGAGCTAAATTATAACCCAAATACAGCTTTTTGAAATTGGAAGAAATTCTCTTTTACTTTTGGCATTTTTTTTGTTTTACACCATAGCACTTTCCTTTTTTGCAGTTAGGACTGAGAGCTTGAAATCTGGGAGGAAAAGTGATTCATATAATAATTGAAACTGGAGAATACAAAGCATCTCCTCTTTCTGAAAGAATCCTCTCAAGATCTCCAGCCTGACTTTACATGTCTGGAGGATCTGAAGTGTTGGACTCCTATTAGAATTCGACTTCCAAAGTATGAGAAGTTAGCCCATCACTGGGTTTAGTTTTGAGTCATTGTTAGAGGATCTCATTATAAAGGCAGCACTAAAGTTTCCCTCATATTGACTGAAAGGCACATGGCCTGACCTGTGAGCTGCCTTCTGCCCTTATGGAACTGAAGTTGCTAAGGCTTAATACTATTAAATTCATAGCATCTTTCCTCTCAAAGAGTCACAAGCTACTGAAGGCGGAGTGCAATACAAAGTGAAGGCAGCAAAAAAATACCATTTTTGTGGTCACGTTTAAAATGAAAAATTAGAAGCAGCATAGAATAAGAAAGGATGAGAGAGGAGACAAAGCCACGATACGCAACAGAAATAGTAAGAGAGCTCATAAATTATTTCATCTGAGTTTCTGTTCTTTCACTTGGGCTTTGATGATTAGCACCTTTTTTCCTACCCCAAAAAAATCCCTCCTGAACCACAAACTCCCCCCCCCCATATGGGATAATGAAATTCAGCAGCTGAAGAAAAGATTTGTAGGTGTGCAGATTTATACACTGTTTTTCCTTCCAGCTCATGACAGAAAAGAGAACCTATTTCCTGACAGCAGACTCTCCCAACATTCTGGAGGAATGGATTCATGTCCTACAGAGTATCCTGAGAGTGCAAGTGGCTAGTCCTGTTGGCATTCCTCATAGTGATGCTAAACCTACTGTGAAAGGTTGGCTCACCAAGGTAAAATAATATTTCCTACTTTATTCAGTTTAGCTTGGTGTTGAGAGTGTACCAGCTTTTTGGTTTGCACAGTGAATGTCAGCAAGAAATTAGTATTTTAATACTCCCTAGAAGAGTGGGGAAAGAAAGAAAAGTGGCAGTACATTTCTGTATTTCAGAGAGAGGAACATTTGTATAAATGATAAGGAATGGGACAAACAAGGCTACTGAGAGAAACTGACTTTGTCAAATAGTAAGTAATAACAAATATCTAGCTTATGTATGCTTTTCTTCAACAGAGTTCAGAGCATGCCATAATAAAAAAAAAAAAAACACATCAGGAAACAATATTAAATGTGACATTTAATTGATCTTAACTTGGTGTTATAGGACAGTTTCAAAGAAATGGCTTGTATGGTTCTAGATTAGTATTTATTTCCATCATGACAGACTGCATGTGCATTAGTACAAAGTACTGAAAGTTGTTATGCTTTGTGCCATTTCCATAGATTAGTTTTGCATACCAAGTTACTATGAGTTTTTTACTATAATTCTGGTCAGCATCTAAAAATGGCTAAAGACAACCTGCATCGGAAGCCTGTTCATCTGCAACAGGAGACCGCTGCCTAGACTACATCTTGACTGGTCTTTTCCTGCTGAGATGAAATGATTCATTTTTATAATCTTAAAAAGGTTATTCTTAATGTTGTATTTCAGGATACAGAAATGATGGGTTGTTGTGAATGAGTAAAATACTGCACAAAATCCTAGACCCGTTTCCATAAACACCTATGTGCCATCTACTTAACATGCAATATACTTATCCTCTTTTGGAAGTAGTGCCCTGTATGTTTTGAGAGGAGCTTATATTAGCATAAACTAAATATACGCAAGTTTTTAAGGGAAAGTTGAATTGACAGCTGAAATCCTAGAAAATTGTTCCAGCAACACTGCTGATGTTTCAAAATGTGTTTCTTTGTCCTCCTTACAGGTCAAGCATGGTCACTCTAAGCTGGTCTGGTGTGCACTGGTTGGAAAAACTTTCTACTACTATCGAAATCATGAAGATAAGGTAATTCGTTTTCCACTTTTGTTCCTGAATCCTGCCTTCCCATTTCTCATGAAATTTTCTTTCCTTTTACTGCTTCTGTGTCTCATACTTCAAGCTTTTCCTTGGTTGTACTTCTCCCCTTCTAATAGCATCTGCTCCACAAGAAGAATCAGTATTTTATCTGATTTTTTTGTTATTTATTTTTTAAGCTAAAATGACAAAAGACTTAAAAGGTGAGTGACTGCTCTTTCTCAGATCACTGTATATCTTGTTTCTCACTTTCTCCATTTGCTCTTGTGAAGCCTTTAGAGCAGCCTTTATACAGCAGCTGATATCATGAGAAAAGTAGCAACAACAATACGGGAAGAGGGAGGTCATTCAATCAGTGTAATGTGCTTCCATTTCTGCAAGCTTGGCCCAATGGTCCATTACTTTCTCTTGGCGATGTCGAAACCCAAGTTTTAGAATATCAAGGAATACTGTGACTCATACTTTGGACTCCAGAGTCAGCACAGCAGATATCTTCTGTTTGTCTGAGTCTACTTATTTATGTAATTTTAAAAGTACTTATTTTCCACTAACAAGCAGAATATCTGACCAAGATCAGAAAACAGTGGCTCAAGATACTGAGCAACTTACCATAAGAAAACACGTCCTACCTTGCAGAACCAACGACGTAAACACACCTGACAGGTGTAATGGGAAAAAAGCAGTACCTTGTAGGAAAGACCATCTTTTTATTTGCATATTTTCGTTCTGACCTGTAGATGCTCTCCCAAGAAAAATAATAGAAGTAGTAACACAGTTTGTAAGTACTTTAGTTGATGAAAGAGATTGTACAGAAATGCAAGATTATATAGTTACATTAGTGAAACACTGAATTATGGTTTATTCCGTACATTTTGACCTGGGATTTCTTTCCCAGTGTTCCCTGTCCATAGTGGGAGGTTAGCTATACTTATCTAACTTGCTTCCTCTCCTTATAGTGTCCCCTGGGGCATCTGCCTATGCGTGAGTCCAAAGTGGAAGAAGTAGACCGTTCCTGTGACTCTGATGAAGATTATGAAGCCACTGGTGGAGGCCTTCTCTCATCCCACTGTACACTGGTGATTCACCCACAGGACCAGAGTCCCACATACTTACTCATTCGCACCAAACAGGAGAAGGTATAAAAGGCAGTCTTTTTGGAGAGCAAGAGTCTTTTTTGTATCAGCGGACAAATGGGGCGTACAGACTAAACCTGTTTGTAGAAAACAAGGTCTGAATTGTTCTCATCTTTGTGAACTGTTCTCATCCTTATGCCTAGAACACCTGGCTGTACCATCTGACTGTAGCGGCTGGTAGCAGTAATGCCACAGTGGGCACATTGTATGAACAACTCATTGGAAAACTATTGGACACAGAGGGAGACCCTAGTAAGTAGAAACCACAAACTCTTTTCCATGGTTGGAAAGCATCAGGAAGGGTAATTTCACTTCCCAGTTTTAAGCCAGAGAAAGGTGAGGGAAGGGGATTCTCAGTAGAACAGCATATGATACAGTGTCCTTCTCCCCTGCTTCCACAGTAACATCTCCAGAGAGGATACAGGCATTGCAATGAAACTAGAGAAGTCCGTCGCATTGTCACATCATTTATCAAAGCATCCAAAATTTATGTCACAACAATTCAAATTAAATAAAGAACTGGAGCTTTAATTTCTCCTGTTATTGTTGGTCCTGATTTTCCTTTCCTAGGAATCTTGGCCGTACAAATGCATGCACTCTCCTCTAAATACACTCCCCACACACTTGCCTTCACACCTGTTCCTTTGTCTGCACGTATAAACCCTCACACATAAATCCATGCTCGTCTGTTCCAAGTTGATACTTGCTCATTCATGTATGTTTTTGCACCATGTTCGCAAATGTGTATAACATAGGCATTTGTACTTAATACTCTTCCTGCACACTCACATATTCCTAGACCTATATGTGAACCTTGCTTGCTATTGAATAGTGACTTGCACTAACAAAGACCCCTGTTGCAGCCTGCTGCCCTGGCAGAGTTTGTGTCTCTTGTTTGAACACAGAGATGAGCAGTTTCTCACCAGAATCCAGCTGATAAGAAGCTCTGACATGGCGAGATTGAGGGTGGCAATACTTCTTTCTGTTGATGGCTAATGCTGCTAGTACACCTTGTTCATGGCAGGTTTTGCTGAAATGAATGAAGTGGCACTGAAGATAAATGTGGACTAGCACAGTGCTGCTTCCTTGGGTGCTTTGCCATTTCAGCAAGGCTCGTTTTCAATGTGGACACTGTTACCTATCTTCTGCCTCTGACACTGCCTGTTTTTGCCCATCTACTTCCTCAGATTCTCCTCTGTGGAAACATCCTATCTTGTGCTACAGTAAAGATGGGTTACACACATCCCTCACCACTCTGCCATCAGAGGCTCTACAGACTGAAGCTCTGAAACTTTTTAAGGTATTTAAAGGGACATTGCATGGCTTTTAGTTATTTTGCTCTGTTGTTTGGGCAACAACATTGTTTGGTCATGTTGTTTTTCACAACATTTACTGTCACCAGTGGTTGCTTTAGGCAGGCCTGCTGGGTCATTTAATTACAATAGGACAGTTGGATGTTAGGTGTCATTCATTCTCTGGTAGTTTAACTTTGCAGTGTAGGGAATCTGGGTTCAGAAGTGACGTCCCCAACAGGCTTTACGCTTCAAAGTTAGCCTTGTCTTCCTTTTTCCTCTCCAATAGTTGGATTGAAGGAAATGGAAACAATTTAGTGGCAAACTCGGTTGTGTCAGTAAGACCAATGGTGAAGGCACTGGAGACTTGATTCTTGCACTCTCTAAGTGTAAGATCAGCAGTAAGACTGGACAGTCTTAGCAAGGTGAAGTGCAAGCATGGAAAGCAGGAAGCACGTTTCCCCCTCAATTCTCTTGCTGACTTGTGAGCTGCTCAGGCTGGGGGGGCGCTGAATGAATTTTCTAGTTGCCACAACTAAAGAGGGAGGGATAGGAATTAAGTATTTATTCTCCTCCCTCCTCTCAGGGTTATTTAGAAGATGTCTGTAACACATCTGGGGAACCTGGCCTGGAAAGTACCAGAGAAGAATCACTGTATTCATGGCATTGACTAACTTCCACCCTTTTACAGTCCTGTCAGCTGTTCATTAATGTCCCTGTGGAGGCACCCTCTATTGATTACCACGTGTCACTTGCCCAGACAGCACTGCAGGTCTGCTTGACACATACTGAGCTGCAGAATGAAATTTACTGTCAGCTGGTTAAACAGACCAGCTGCCGACAACCCCAGAACCACTCAGTCATTCAGGTCAGTTCCTCTTTTGTCAATTCTACTCTGCAAATACTTTCTATTTAATTCCATGTTTTTAATAGTCAGCAATGGGACTGGTTATCATAAAATTGTGTAAATACTAAAGGTGTGCTGGAGGAAAGAGAATCTCAGCACTGATGTGCAAAGAAAAACATTGAGAATGTAACTATTTGCAAAATAAATTTTAGTTTGAATTAACCATTTACCAGTTGCACATGGTCTATTCGGACCATATTCAGAATCAAAATGTGTAGCTTGTGTTGGCTAATTATAATTGTTATGGTATTAATTTTTTCATTTTAATTAATCAACAGCATGCAAATCATGAATATGACTATTAAACATGAAATCTGATTATTGCACTATAATTATAGGGTAAATCAAATTAATAAGTTACAGCATAAATGTAGGTACTTGATTATAATATTCCTAGCTCAAATGAGAAAATAATACCTGGTTGAAGAATAACGGGTCTAATTTGAAACAAAATTCCCCAGTGTATTCTTTCTATGATTTGCAGTTACAAATGGGAAAAAAGGATTATTTTAAGTCTGAATCATTCATTCAGCTCTCCTAACACAAGTCAAAATTTTCAAGAGTGGCTGGTCATTTAGAACACCTCTTCTTAGAGTCCCGGTTGACATATTAAAGAGCAGTCTGTCCTCTGATGATTGCTTTCTTTTGAAGCATCTTGAACTTTATGTCTAAAAATGGTTACTCCCAAAAGCGCTGGCCACCATGCAACATTTTGGTTGCAGTATTCTGTGAAAGACAACAGGCAAGCACAGATAAAGAATGATGCCCAGTTTTATGTTCACAGTGCTGGCAACTCCTGGCTTTGTGTGCTCCTCTGTTCCTGCCTCAACATCACTTCCTCTGGTACATCAAACAGCACTTGCAGCGACATGCAGACCCCAGGTAAAGATTGCAAGAGTATTTTCTTTTGCCAAGCTGATTGCCTTTTGCATCCACTACAGATGAAGATGGAAGCAAATTTGTAACTCACCTGCAAAAATAAGTTGAGGGAGGGGACAGAAGGTTCCCAATGGTATCGTGTCGTCTCCCCTTCATGCACTTGCATTAATTTGTCACTTACATTAAGCTGGTTCACACAACTGAGTGACCTACACTAGCAAAAGAACTTTTTGCAGATATAACTGGAGCTACATAGAGAGCCTTTTGCTGATGCAGCTACTTTCTTTTATCAATAGAAAGACAGACCAAAGTAATTGTTTAGAACTAATTATTAGAATTTTAGGTGATTATGTTCTGCTGTCATATTAGCAGGCATACTGACAGAACAAAAGTGAGGCAGGGAACCATAAAAAGTTAGGAAAAACTAACAAATCTGAAATACATGCTTGTACTGTTTTCTGTTACCTCTTCACTGTGTAACACTTTCCCGTATAAGAAAACAGTGCAAAATCTACTGTAACAGCAGTAAGTTGTTCTCCAGTGTTCATGCTGTGCTCTTTGTTTGTTTCCATGGTGATCTGGTCTTCAGCATACCTCAGCGGGGAGGTCACAGCTAGAGACATCTAGTTGTCTGTTGCAACAATATACTGTTGCTAAGACGTAGGTAAAAGAGTGGTTTCATTTCAAACAAATATTCATATTCAAATACTCAGCCTAGGTCTGCCTTGGAACTCAAGCTAAAAGTCTCCTAGTATTGCAAAGGAAATCTGTGCACTCCTATCAAGTTTGGTTGGGGTTTTTATGCTTTTCTTATATGCTGCCTCACATTTCCTGTTTCTTCTCAGAAGCAAAAATACAGATATCAGGCGCTCCTTGATGTTCAGACTTTCTCTCCACTGGCTAAGGCAATGTGTTAGGGACCTTTTGATTAGTGCTAGAAATCACCGCTTCAAACTTGTGCATTACCTCCTCCCAGACTGGCCCATTCAACTTAGTGGTGGAGCTGTTCTACTCTTAAGGACTATTGTATTTCAGAAGGATGTGCTGGGCTCTGTGAAACTGATTTAATACATCAGTTTCAAGCATTACTGTACTGATGGTCTGCCAGGTTCTTAGCCCAAAAGTACCTTTATCAACAAAAAAAACTTTAAGCAGAAGCAAAGAGGAAATATATTTATGCAGTACACCTATGAAACAATTATTAAAGCTAGAAAAAAACATACTGAAATTAGAGCAAACTGTGCTTATATTCATCTGTAGTTTAGATTAGATTTAGAGCAGTTGCTAAATGAGACTTGGCTTAATTCCTTCTGCCTAGCTTTAGGAATACTTATGTCTCTTTAGATGGAGGAGGTATGGCTGTTTCTTGACCAGTTAAATAGATATGATTTCCCCATTTCATACAGCAAACGACACTAGAATGTTTACATTGCATAATAGATCTAGGTCTAGATTTGCACTAGATCTTCATCCTAGGTATTTTTTTTCATGAAAGGTGACCTTAGATGTTCAGTCTCTGACAGGAAGAAAAGGCAGGCACAGGTCTAGGTTAGAAGACACAGGACTCAGGAGAAATTGGAGCCAGACACAACAGCTTCTTGTTGAAGCAAGATTCTGTTTGAAAATTGTTCAAACACATTACTGGGAAGGTGAGAAATATGTTGCTACAGTGAAAAGCCAAAGCTCCTGGCTTCCATGTTGCTTGTAGGGATTTAACTGGAGATTTCATAATGTACCGAGCTCTCAAAGGCATCTTGAATGGAATTAGTTTCCCCTGCAAAGTGATAGCATGGTTATAAATCCGTATCAATCCTTAAATTTCAGAACTTATTCAGTATATATATTCTTAACATTTTTGCAAAAGGTGTAATTGACTGTTCCTGCCTGGCTTTAGAAACATTTATGTCCTTTTTGTGCTGTTCAATGGAGCAGTCTCTTCAGTAGACAGTAAACTGATCATATTAGTAACTGTCCCTACACTGTATTGAACTATCAACAAATCTGAGCCTGCTTGGAATCTCTGTTGAGTCTCTTGATTGGCAGACAGGGTTAATACATGGAAACTTATAATTTGTATAACAATGTAAATTGATACGCAACTTAGATAATTCTGTAAGTTAGACTAATGCCTTACAATTTATTATTAATACTTATCAGAACTTGACGTGTTAGTAACTAAATTCCACTGGCATGACAGTGAGTTTGAGGGTGAGCTGGTCTTGGATGGATGCTATGATGGCAACAGGGTACAGAAGAGGATATTTATATACTATGTACATCTAGGAGCAGGGAACACAGCGATCCCTGGAGTGCAGATTTGTGTTGTACCGTTTGACTGGAGCTGTTAGTCTGTTGAGATGAACTAGTATATCTGCACAGAGATGTATATTTAGGTGAGCAAAAGCCTGAGGGAGTAATGCTTTGTCATGGCATAGGAAATGGAAGAGAACATGGCATTTAAAGCATGTTTGTGTCTTATTTCCACCTCTTTGCCTAGGAGTGAAATAGGCAAGTATGCCATCTACTGCCAGAGATCAGTAGACCGTACTGTGCAGAGTGGTGAGCGGGAAGCCAAGCCCTCCCGGATGGAGATTGTGTCCATCCTACTGAGAAATCCCTACCACCACTCACTCCCCTTCAGCATCCCAGTGCACTTCATGAATGGAACCTACCAGGTGAGCCACGGTAACTGCCTTTCTTCAGGGCACTAGAGGACTGCACCATAACCTGCCTCCTTTATGTGGGTGGGTGGCACCATGGTGTTTGTATGTATCAGATATTAGGTGATAGACACTATTTCTCCTCCTTGCCATTTTAGCCATTTTTCCTGAGAAAATGAAAGGAATCCAGCCCCAGCTCTATAGGTCTTAGAAAGAAAAGGTAGCTGGGGCAAAGGGAGAGATGTCGTAAGTCTCTCAGTACAAGAAAGAATGCAATGTGAAGGGAGACAATATGCAAGTGCAATCACTGGAGCTGGCAGTCAGGCATGAGACACCAGGCTGTAGGAAACCAGGCTTCATTAATTGTGATGCCCATCAATGTCATGTTTCTTGAAAGTTATCCTCAATTAGCTCCTCTTTCATTGCAGGTTGTAGGTTTTGATGGTTCCTCAACAGTTGATGAATTCATCCAGCGACTGAACCAGGAGACAGGAATGAGGAAGCCATCCCACATGGGATTTTCTCTGTTCACAGATGATCCTTCTGGCAGGAATTTGGAACATTGTCTGCAGGGCAACATGAAGGTATTTTTTTTCTCTCTGCTACTTTCAGCGTACATCTTTGAAGAGCTGCTAAATGGCTAATATTTTTTTCTTAATGCAGCAAGATCAAATACACTTGAGTGTTGTCTATCTAGATTAGTATTCAGAGATGGGATATGAATTCCTGCACTTGGGTCACAACAACCCCATGCAGCGCTACAGGCTTGAGGAAGGGTGGCTGGGAAGCTGCCCGGCAGAAAGGGTCTTGGGGATGTTAGTTGACAGCTGGCTAAACATGAGCCAGCAGTGTGTCCAGGTGGCCAAGAAGGCCAATAGCATCCTGACTTGTATCTGAAATAGCGTGGCCAGCAGGACTAGGGAAGTGATTATCCCCCTGCACTGGTGAGGCCCCACATCGAATACTGTGTTCAGTTTTGGGCCCCTCACTACAAGAAAGACATTGAGGTGCTGGAGCATGTCCAGAGAAGGACAATGAAGCTGGTGAGGGGTCTGGAGCACAAGTCTTATGAGGAGCAGCTGAGGGAACTGGGGTTGTTTAGCCTGGAGAAAAGGAGGCTGAGGGGAGACCTTATCGCTCTCTTCAACTACCTGAAAGGAGGTTGTAGCGGGGTGGGGACTGGTCTTTTCTCCCTGCTAACAAGCGATAGGACAAGAGGAAATGGCCTCAAGTTGTGCCAGGGAAGGTTTAGACTGCATATTAGGCAAAATTTCCTCACTGAAAGGGTTGTCAAGCATTGGAAGAGACTGCCCAGGGAAGTGGTTGAGTCACCATCCCTGGAGGTATTTAAAAGATGTGTAGATGTGGTGCTTAGGGACATGATTTAGTGGTGGACTTGGCAGTGTTAGGTTTATGGTTGGACTCAATGATCTTAAGGATCTTTTCCAACCTAAATAATTCTATGATTCCTTAATTAGCTCAGTCTAGTCTGAGACATTAGTTAGGACAAAGCACTTTCTGTTTTAGTGGGTGATAAATTGGTCAATTTTTTAAAAACCTCAGATTTTAGCACATATTAAAATTTAATTTCTCTTGACTGCAAAATTGAAACATGACTGAGCTAGTTAGCATGATCAGATGTCACAACTAACATCAAATGTGACACTCCTAATTGAGACAAATTTATGATAGGCTGTCAGTCTCTTGGCATGTCTATATAAATCTCATCTATTGGATTATGAAGGATCTCCTTGCTGTCTCCAGATAACTCAGGCTTTCATTGTTGATGAGTTAGGGGAGAAAGCTTTGCTGGGTATGCTTTCACTTTCAAAAAAGAGAGGAGTGCCTCAGATAAGGGAGAAGGAAAGCAGATGAAGTATTAACATCTGTGTCTCTCATGTGGAGATTTTTACACATGCTGCAGCTGGATGACTGCCTTAAGTGAGCAGGCTAGTGGCTATGAATGAGACACATCCAATTTTGGTACAAATCTGGGAGAATAATTTGTCATACAGCATTGATGGAGGAATAGTGGTAGTGGCAACTTTGAGGAGGCCCTGATACCTATAAGGAACATAAACATTCAGTTTTACAAAGCATAAAATTTCACATTGGGCAACAGAGGGAGAAGATGCCAGTAACTTTAAATTAGAGGGTTTGAAGTGGAAACTACCACAGACAGTGCCAAATTATATACTTCACTTTCATGGCCTGATATAGATCAGATAATCTGGAACTTTGCTGGTAATTGAACGACCATTTGGAGAAACGAGCTACTAGAGTAAACGAAGGAGCTTGAGACAATCAAAGGCATCACTTTTACTGGTTATTAACTGGTTATTATTTACTTGGCCAGGCAACCTCAATAGCTTTTTAAAAGAGGATTAGAATATCTGATTATGTATTTCACGTGGCTTCTTTATATTCGCATTCCTTTTATTGAGATGCTATCAAAAGAGAAGTAGTGGCCTTTATTAGACCACTTGTGAAAGGACTGGAATAACCAAGAGAAGCTGAATGTAACCAAAGAGATTAACCATGCTATTACTAAGAATATGTCTGAGTTACGAAGTTGGAATCTAGGACCAAATGTTCCCAATGTTTAGACAATCGCACCCAAGGGTTTGGTTTAGCCAAGCAGGTAGAAAGCTGCTATTCAGAGGATATGTTAGTGCTTTAGTTTGGCTCAGGAGGGCGCTTTTGAAGCAAACCTACCAATAATTCCTATTAACTAAGCTTTGATTCACATTAGGGAGCAACCTTAGAGAGGATGAACTGGATTCTTTTTATGTGGATCATGAACTGGAAGATGTGATCTAACATAGTGGGCTTTCAGGCCATTGGACCAGACTAAAGCTAGTGCAAAGGAAAACCCTTTGAAACTCATGAAGTGTAGGCACAGGGTCTTAGGAACTGATGCAGATCTGCTCCTCCTGGACTTTGCTACTTGCTAACACAGACTTAGCCACAGAGTTGTTACCAGACCGGAATTCACTTCCAGATGTTCCCTTGCAGATTAGAGCTGGAGTTTTCAGTTGGAATGCTTTAATTTTTACATGCTGTGTAATAGAAAAAGGAATTCCTTTCCCACTTTTGGCTGTGTTTATGCTGATCCAGTCTATTTCTTCATCTTCTGTGTTCCACAATACTTTTTTCACTTTCCCCTCAAGCCTTGATTATACATTTCACCTCAGATTGTGTCTCCTCTCTCCATGATATTTTTAAAGATCTGTGATGTCATTTCTAAATGGGAACAAGCCTTAAAAGAATTGCATCCTGGGAAATATGAAGGTGGCACAAGAATTGTGAAGTTGACCTATAAGAACAGGTACTGTGCTTCATTGATTGGCCTTACTACTGCTGATAATTAAACATTTCTAGACTGGATATATTTCTGTAGATGGCCAGTAGTTTATAGTACTGTTAGTGCCAAAACTATTTTCACCAAGATGGGCTCAAATCTTACATGAGATGTGATGACTTTTGCGTGTGGTACATGTGTAAAAGAGGGTATGTGTTGTAGAAGTAAAACCCAAAACACTTTGCGCTAGCAGACTAGACTTAAAATGGGTTAAGAACTAGCTGTAGCACAATAAGACATACTTGGCACAATTTCATTTGCCTAGATCCTAAAACATAATTAAATAATGTTTGTTAGGTGAGAGAAAGAGACACCTGAGGGAAAAATCACCAGTGAAAACAAATATGCTGAAACTTGCAATTAAGTGAAGAATCGTAAAGATGAAAAAGATACAAGAATAATGTTCTAAATGGCACATGCTATAGAGGAGACATGTAGTAGCAGTGCCCGGACTTTATACAGGAAGAAATGTTAAAAGTTAGATGACAAGAGATAGTAGAGAATGAAAGAATGAGACAAAGATCTAAACCGAAAACTGGAAAAAGTTCATCGTTTACAATACAGACAGGAATTCTGAATTACAGTGAATGGAGAGCTGTGTATAAGAACACGAATGGCTTTCTGCGTGTGAATTCAGTTTGCAGGTAAAACAAACCACCCCAAAACCAAAAAGATACAAAGTTCTGTGTTGAACATATGAAGATTTTGTTGACTGTAATGGTGGAAATAAATTTCTGTGCGCTTTGTTAGTTAGTATAACAGAGATGGAAGCAGAAGTTATTGCTTTTGATCCAGAAGGCAGTATTTGTTTCAGGAGTGAAACTTTGCAGTATTATTTTGTTGGACTGGAATGTGCCTAGACTGGACATCAAGGATGTTTTGATAAGCTCTTTCAAGGTTTGGCTGTTCTAACACCAAGGACTCTGATAAGACATTTAAGGTCACTATAGTCCTAATGGTGGTGTTAATCTTAGATTGACATAAAAATAAACAAACTGATCCACTGGAATTATTATCTTGTGTGGTGTCGTGGAGTATATAGTCATAGATGCAGCTGTAAATTAATATTTGAATTAGATGGTGTGGGCTGTAAATAAGCATGCATGAGGAATGGTTCTGACAAGCATTCCCCAAGCTGGTGCCTTCAGCCGCTATGAATCATCTTGCTATAACAGGTTAAAGAAATTGCAAGTGTGAAGGGAATAAAAAAATAGTAGGAAGCTTTGATTTACGAGAGTGCTTCTTGATGATCTTGAAGGTTTCTTCCAACCCAAGTGATTCTATGATTCTATGATTCTTCAATTTTTGACCTAAAGCCTGCTACTTGGGTCTTTTATTTCCTGCTGAAGCAAACCAGAGACTTTTTTAATAACAGAATCAGTGTAAGTGGTCAAAACAAAGCTGGCATAAATAACAAGTCTGCAAGATTGTCATGTAGAAGTTTATACATGTAGAGCAGAGGCGGTTCTGTATTCTGTGATAAGCAGAAACGGCCATATCTTAAATATTGTCTGTCTGTGCTTGATAGGGATGGACGGACACTGATTTACCTATGTTTAATAAGGCTTCACTGTCTTGAAGTGGTTGGTGCTCAGAATTCAAATGGTTTCCAAGGCTAGAAAGTGTGTTTTGAGCCTCCTTCCCTAAATCTTGTTCATAAGGGAAGCACCTCAGCTTCCAAATCTCTGTCCGGTACCCCCGCAATACATGAAGTTCACTTTTGAGGAGGAGGAAAAAACCTCCCACTTTGACTTTTAGTCACGTTGATTAAATTTCCTGCCTCAAATTTCAGTTCACAATATCTTTTTACCTTCACAACCCTCTGCTGTTTAGGCTATATTTTCGGAGCCAGGCCAAAGGTGAGACAGACCGGGAGCGGTTGCTACTGGCCTTCCAAGTCAGCAATGAAATAGCCAATGGAAGGTTTCCTGTTAATAAGGAATTAGCTCTGGAAATGGTGGCTCTGATGGCTCAGGTGAGTATGGCTATGGGCAGAAATCCTCCCTTTTGTCCTTCAGGGACTTCAGCTGTACACTGAGTATCTTTGACTAAGCAACTATCTTTTACATCAAAAGTGTTTTTTCTTATCAAATGTGCAGTCTAAGATGTACCATGGCAAACACATTATATCAGCATACATATGTTGTTAGAACACCTTTTGCTGTGGGGAAATTTGCTATAGGAGTGCCTTTCCTTTCCTTCTGAAGAAAAATATTGGAAAAAACAGTGAGGCTGGACTATCCCCAGAACTGCCTCAAGTAGTGCCTTAGTAGAGATATGGAAATAGTATCACTCCTAGAATTCCATGTAATAGTAGAAACTTTCCCTGTTGCTCTGCCAAATAGCCTCTTACTCGGGAAGAGGATCTCGTAGGATCCTCCATTAGACCTCCAGGCTTTCATTTAGCATTTTACCACATAAAACACACCGTTATGGTTGTGGCCATGATAAGCAGGATAATAGTTTCTCGCTGAGCTGAAACTGATTGTTGCATTTGTTAAAGCAATGTAAACTGAGATGAAGAAGCCAGAAACATTGTCCAAACTATTTACAGATAAGCTGTTGTTCTAACTGGCCAATTGAAAATAAACCCCCAAAGCTTGGCAGTCATACAGCAGTGTCTCCCTACAGCGAGTGGCTGGCTGAGATCTTTTTTCACTTTCTTAGATCGGTAAAGAATTCCTTGGGCAGTCATGTCCTCAGTAGTTGCTCTGTTGTATACACTCGCTATGGTAAATGCTGTTACAAAATTCCCCAGCCTAATGGTGTCTTTTTGCATGACTATCAAACACAGTAGTTATCAGTACGGGAATTCATGGAATGTTCTACTGCACTAAAAACCCCATAGTTCTGTTGCACTATAACCTATAACGTTGTCTTAGGTGGAATACGGGGATTTGGATCGACCAGGATCTTCAAGTCCTGGGGGAATATCACAATCAAAAATGCAGCATCTTCTCCACCAGGTCTTAGATAAATTCTACCCCAAACGCTACAAGCAAAACATTACTCCTGAACAGCTCAGGTAAATTGTTTGCTTTTCTGTCCTTTGCACTGAAAACAAATTTTACTTGCAAAATTCTTTGTATTTAAGAAGTTTCAAGGAGCCCTGTCAAGATATTTGGTGTAGAAACCTAAACAAAACCCAAGTGTCAGGAAGAGGTTCCTTTAAAAGAAAATAGCAGTTAACTAATATAAGAGCCAAATCACCAATTAATTTTCCCATAGACAAGAAGTTTAAGCCTTTCACTTCCAAATTAGGCATCTCAGTTCCAACAAACTCTAACCTAAGCCTAAGATCAATTCTGTTTCTGGATTTTTGTTTTACCCTTCCCCCAAGTGTCTATTGAATCCAGATGCCTAACATTTGCAACGAGCCATAAAGCCAGCACATATGGGCTGCTTCAGGCCATGGAGTAATTCTGGTAGGACATATTTTGACAGGGCTTTTTGATGTTCTGACTTGGAAATTCTCACACACAATGCAGAGATCTCAAGTACAGAGTTCAGATACTGCCGTGGACTCAGCTCTAAAACTGTTTTAACGAAAGAATTATAATCTTTCAGATCCAAAGCTGCTTAGTGATGCAGTGGTGGAACTAACACGATTACCTCCTTTTGGAAGCAAATTCCATCTGCATGTGGCAAGATAGCTGGCAAAACATCTCTAGTGAGCCAAATTAGGAGTGATTTAATATATATTGCCACTCCATATAGAGCATACTACAGACAAGTTAAGATGAAGGTGTGAGTATAATTGAATGTGAAGACAAGCTGGGCAGGATTTTACTATAACAGCTGCCTGAGTGTTTGTAGTTACAGTTGTTTAATATATACGCCAGTGAGCAATACATATGTGACTGTGATTCCTGGGCATTACAGTATAGCTAGTAGTGAAATAACTGTGGAAGTAGAGAAAATGCTAAAATAAACTTGGGTTGTACAACCTTCATAACTGACAGTGTTAACAGCCCTGTCAGTAATGCTGTGCAGAACAGCTCTTTTGGAATGAGAGGTACATCTATTAACTCTTACAATTTTACTCACCTTTCCTTGTAAGACATTAGTAAATAACGTTGTCTTGTGTCTTGGATTCTGAAAGACAACTGTCTGACAGGCTGGCAACAAAGTGGATGGTGCTACAGGGATGCTCTCCACCAGAATGTATTCGAATTTATTTGACGGTGGCACGGAAATGGCCTCTCTTTGGAACCAAAATATTTACTGCTAAGGTAACTGGAGCACACTTTTTTTTCTGTTTGTGAGAGTGAACTATCTAAGCAGACATATACCTATGATCTCTGGTTAGCGTGGGTTGAAAATGGTCAGCCTCAGGAAGGGGAAAACCTGAACAAGACTCTGTTCTGAACAAACAGCTCTCTTTGATACCACATAGGTTAGAAAGAAGGAAGAGAAATAGGTTCTAAACACTAGGGGTTGCTAGCGTTTAGTAAATAAATACTGAAGGTTCCCTGGCTGCATCAGTTGATCATAATACAGGGTACTAACTCTCCTTACAAACCTTGCCAAAGCTTTCTCAGGCAGGAATTTTCCTGGTCATCAAGGCTGCAATGATAGTTTAAAAATACTATTTACGTACCACTGCAGGGGGTGGAAGGCAAGAGCCCCCCATAAATCATACCTGACAGCTGACGCTATCTATAAGGAGAAATGGGTATTTCAGTCCTGTTCTCTGCCTGACACAGAGCTGGCAGCTTTCCTTGCCACACGAGAGAGGCAAAGCCCTGCTAGTGTCCTGTTGCAGAAACAAAAACTAAAGCACGTTTTGGGTAAGCTGCCAGGCCACAGGCATCAGTGGGAGGGCAAAGAACAGCTGGAGCTTCTCCTGGTAGCTTGTACCGTCCCTCAGCCCATCCCAGGCCAAAGCTCTGTACCTATTACCCGTGCCCAAACTGATGTCTCAGCACATAGTGGCTGTCTGAGAAATCTTGTTTCCCCAGCCTCCTCTGCTGAAAGCTTGAGATCAGCATTGTTCATAGTTACATGTCTCTCGCTTTGAAGTCAAAGCTGCTATAGTTAGGGAATAAAGTCTAAGGATGAAAGGGACCTCTTCAGTCAATACACAAGACGTTTTCAAAAAGACAATTATTTCCACTGTCAGCAGTAAAAGCAGAAGAGGTTACTGGTATTTGAGGTACTGACACTGAAGAATCAGAATATAGAATAGTTACACCCAGAGTTTAAATAATGTTGATATTTCTGATGATTAACATATTTTATAACTTTTCAATAGTTAAACAGCAAAGCCTATGGCATTAACCCACGTAATAGCAGATTCTCAGGAAAGATTCGTGTCATTAGCCATAACAAAACGTAACTCATCTTTGAGAGATAATTGATGCACATTTGTCAAAAGCTGTAAGAAAACTGCATTGATGTGATGCTACTGGGTGCACTGGTATACACAAACCAACAGGCTTCACTGCCTGCCTTAGGATGGGAGTGGTGTGTGAACCATAGCAGAGCAGAACTGCTGCTTTGTTGCTCTGTCCCAGCATTTCCTTCAGTTTTAACTACAGCAATGGAACTTCATTAATCTCAAAGCCTTCGTTATCATTGCATCTCTTGTGCCACCAGTCCCAAAATTCTATGTAAATCTGGAAACATTACTCCAGATTTTGAGAAAAGTTCTCTGAAAAGTCAAACTGGGTCAGACCAGCAAGCCTACAGGATTCTCTCATCTTCGCTTTATCCTTAAAACCTAAGATTTATGTCAGAAACATCTTTGTGTGGTAGTCAAGAAATCTCTAAATTAATAATTCTTTTTCTCTAGCCTATTTTGCCTTCCTCATTGGAAGACTGTCCAGTCTGGATAGCTGTGAATGAAGATGGTATCAGCATACTGGATTATAACACTATGGTACGGTGAGGAACGCTGTTTAAGAAAAGTAACTTACCTCCCACAGAAAGATATTCCCCCGAGTGCACTTAAAGTCATGAAAAGTTTGTCTTGAACTTCAAATGGATCCAGAAGTTAATTTGTAGAAGTCAGAGATGAGGGTAGTCAGTGCTATGTTTGAATGCTACATAAACAAAGGAAAATTACAGCTCCAGTGTAAGGTAAGGTTTCATGAAACAGCTAACTGCCTCTTTGATGGGGAGCAAACATGCTTATACATCTTCCAAAATCTCAGTGGTATATGCTTTACTACCATTGTCTGGGATATAACAAAGTTTGGACTATTGATCTGAAGCAGTGAGGCATAGAGCAAGCTAGGAGGAAACTAGGAACACAATTCTCATTGAAGATTTCTCTGCCAGCTGGGACCTATAGAGCCAATTACCTATACTGACTGCTGGAGATCTGGTGTTCTTGCAGCAAGTAGCAAATGTATTAGTTGAAGGTGGCCGTTTTTTCTTTTACAGAACTGTGACTCTTTCAAACTCTCTGTTGTCTGCAGCACTTGAAGGTCTCTTACTCATACTCCTCTGTGCTGACCTTTGGAGGCTGTCGAGATGACTTCATGATTGTAGTCAGTCAAATGAAAGAAAGGAGTTCTGGGAAAAACAGCACTGAAAAACTCCTTTTCACAATGGCAATTCCAAAGGTAATTAAAAAATCAACAGTGAGTTTCTTACCAGCTGGCAGTGTCACAAGCCCTGTGGACTGGTACATACATTCAATAGATCACTTGTAAGCTGAAACCTTTAATCAAGAGACTTACTCTACCTAAGTCTTAAAGACAGACCTTCATTTCAAAACCAAACAACTCCATGTGAGAAAGCCATTTGCAAAAGTTAATGCAGTCAATAGGTTCTAAAAATCAAAGGGCACTCTTACCTCTAATTGACCTACAGTTAATCATTTTCTTTTTTTCCCTAGATTGTTGAAGCAACACTTCTTATTGCCAGCTACATTAACTCCCGTTCAACACCTTCACGCCTATCTTCTACACAGCCTTCCCGAAGCAAAACACCTGCTAACAAGCTCTGGGAGAATGAAAATCGGTGCTTCTTTCCTTCTGTGCCCCGAAGCACTAAGGGGCCCACCCTGCTCTGAGGGCTCATTCCAAATGGCTTTAGGGACTTGTTTGTTTTGGGATTTTGGTGGGGTTTTTTGTTTGTTTGGAATTGGATTTTTTTGCACTGCTCTGTACTGAATTGCAGACTGCTCTGATTTTGCTGGTTACACACCTTACTTTAATGTGGGCTCTGATTCTTTTTGCACAGTAACAGACAAAGTTCCTTAGTGTGGGTAGAGGCAGTGACACTCCTCTTAAAAAAAATCTTGATTTTGGGGACTGTGCAGGAGTTTCCTTTCCATGCCACACTCCATCCAAAATACCATCCCTCAGGTCATTTGCCTGCACAGTGCTCCAGTCACATTCCACCTGCTCTCTTTCCTTGCACCCATTCTTCTTCCACCTCCTGATCATACTGCTTTGCTCACAAGCACATACATTTTCTTTGATCCCTCCCATTTTCAGCTTTGTACCTGCCTTCAGATCGCTGCACACCCTGTGTCGCACAACCTGTGTCTGTAATCTCAGCCCAGCTCTTAAAACCTCTTGGTGACCTTTTTTCCTCATCATAGCCCCTTTCAGTTGTTGTTATTATTTCCAATAATCTTCTGTTTGCATCAATCCCTAACTTGCTCACTTTTTACCTGAGTTAGACTGCAACCTCTGCAAGACAGATCTGAGTGGTAATAGGCTTGAATCTGGCTGCAGTGGGCTGAGCACATAGTCCTATTAAAAGTAAAAATGGGTGGCAATGGATACTGTGGCATGTGGCATGAACCCTGTACAAGGATGCATCCTGTTGAATACTGCCTGTATTAGGAGCTGCGTATCACTGCATCATAAACTAGATATAAAATGAAAAGGCTAGTACCAGAGTGTAAGGATCAACATGACTAGTCTGATCAGGTAGTTTAGACGTAACTTCAGTTCTATACTCTGGCTGTGAATAGTCATCATATTAAAGTTTTTTTTTACCAGTGTTTAAATTCAATGTTGCCACTCCCAGAAGAACTATTAAGATAGTCTTTTTGCAGAGACTATGATCGTTTTTATGCAACTGCTTAACACAACCAAGATGACAATTTAATTTTCCCTAGAGCTGTAACGACTCCTCCCTGAAACTGATGCCAAAATAAAAGACAGAAACTTTCCAAGTCCTTGCTCCAGGCATGAAAGAAAGAAAGAAAGAAAGAAAAGAAAGAAAGAAAGAAAGAAAGGAGACACTGTTGAGAAGGAAGAGGAACTAAACTGACAAGAATAATTTCAATGCAAGTCAAGGGTAATGTCAGATCTGAAATAGGGAGTACAGAATAAGAGTTCAGCGGTACTGAAACCTAGTGTCTTTGTGTGTTGAGGACTCAGAACGACTGGGGCTGGAACGCTGTCAGGTGATGCTGTAGGTCCTACAGGACTGATATATTTCAGGAGTCGATGCTGTTCTACACAACAGATGAAGATTAGATCTCTGCTGCAGGGCTGAATATGTCACGTGCTCCACTGTCAGACAAGCACTTTCAAAGACTCTTTCTGTTAATCACTGTTGTAGATGCTGTGTTTGAAGCTCCACATAATCTCAGACAAAGGAAGACAAGGCAAGCAAATTTTGTCCTTTTTCTCTTTCAGCAACTGGAACAGATCTTCCCAAACCAGCTCTGCCATTCTGACTTGACAGAAGCTGCTCCTTTCAAACTCCTGCTTCCTTCATGCTGCCATAGCAAGGAGGAGGTAGTCAGGAAATGCGCACTCAAGTATTGTTCTTCAGACTTTCCTAAAGAATGGGGGTTTTTTTATCTGTTTCAAAGGAATTTCGTTACGATTGAGAAGGTTAATGGCTTCTAAACAAATAAAAGAAAAATAGCAATTCTTCTTGAAAATCTAAATCTGCCTGGCTTGAGTTCAGCTATTTTCCTAAGCATTCTAAAAAGCTAAGGAAGAATAACTGCACTTTCCAGAGTACCATCTGCAACTTCATAATAATTATGCATTCATGGGCAACTTCCCAAATTAAAAAAGTGTGAATCCAACCATCAGAAAGAATTTAGTAATAGCAAACCAAAGCTATTCATAAATGAACAAACCAACCATACCAGTGTTTTTACTCCCTAGTACCTGCCACCAACCTTGAAATATCCAACTAATGCACACAGTGGAACTGATACTTCAAGAAGTTTTTGTTTCACCCTTACAGTGGGTGCAAAGCCACACGTTAGAAAAGCATGGGACAGACAAAAATCATTCTAAGTGATCCCTTTCAGCATCTTTGTAACATAAAATAAAAACTCAAGCCACTCCATGGCGAGTTGTGGAAACAATATGGCAGACATACAACAGGAAAAGATTGTATGAACAGAGACCTGATGTGCACATACTGTAATGTACCCACTTGTTATGAATATAAGGACCATCCCTTGAAGTTACAGAAAAGGGTGGAAGCTTTCTGAGCCAAAACCAATTTTTAAAAGGTGTTTAGTCTTTTTTTTTCCCCCTTAGATACTTCAAAGTGACTATATATCCTGATAGAGTGGTCAGTAGTATGTATTTCGCCTCTCTCTCACACACAGAGTGACCTTAGTCTAGATACATCAGTTTGAATACCGAGAGCATTATTCCTCCTCAACTCAATCACCTGTGCCTAACAATTCCTCCTGTATCTGAAGGTCTTTTTGTCAGCCTGCTTCCTGTATCCCACCAGTAACAAAGCTGCTTCAGAATAAGCTGAGCTGTCATCGGTGCTGGGGATGCTCAAGGCATAAAAGTCTCCAGTTCCCAATTCAGAGGCTGTACTTTCCTTACAGTGCAAACACTTGTGTCCTTGGAGACTTGTACCAGGGCAAACAGGAAGCACAGATGTTGAATAAGCAAGAGCTGTCCTGAAGCTCATTATTTTCTGCCATAACTGCACTTTAAATTGAGAAGCGTGGCATACAGAACTTTTTCTTCTTATTTCTTAAAAATATTCACCGATACTTGAGTGTTTCAGGGACCACCCCACTCTGATGGATGTAGATATACCTCCTATTTATAGCTAACCTGACTTCAAACAACCAACCGATCCTGTGTAGATACCTATTTTGTATGATTCTTTGGTAGAGAAAACAACTTTTATTTTAACCAATGTTTTTGCCAATGACTATTGCTGCAGCATAGAATGAGACAACAAAAGCCTTTGTTTTCCTAACCACTGTGTGTATGTAAAAGGCTGCCTGGGAGATACTGTGAGATTTCTGTTTGTTCTTAATAAAATGCAGTTATCGTGAATTAAACTGTATTATTCTCAGAATGAAAGAAACTATTTTAAAAGCCAAAATAGTCTTGATGTAAACAAAGAAGGACAAAGATTGTGTTTGGTATCCAGACACATACCTGATGCAAACCTGCCCTGGTCCGATTCCTTGTTTCTCTCTTCTAATCTCTTCGCTTTAGTGCATGACTAAAGTGCACTCCCACGAGTGCGGGATATTTGCTCCTTCAAAAGATGGGTCAAACAATCTTCCAGACTTCTTCCTGTGACACAGCTACTTGGCCATTTCTTCAGTGCGCGTTCTCAGGACTTCATGGGATTTTTACAGCATAGTCAATGTTCCCAGCACACGTTTAAGCCCAAGACTGTGTCCAGTCTGCTGAGACATAATGTATTTTCTGACACGTTCTCCCCCTGGCTCAGCGCATCTTCCTGCTGCTACAGTGTTCCTCAAGGGCCTTGACCATTTCTCCTCCCCATGAAGAAACACGACCTGGCTGAACCATGCCCCAAGCTATATGCAACTCAAGTATTCCATATGCTTCCTAGGCAAAGGACCTCCACTGTACTCATTTACATGGCCACGCTCCCAGGGCCTGCTGCTGTTGTTAATAGTCAATTTCGGCTCCTGCCCCAACACACACCCTCGCCGGTTCTGCCTGGACTTGCAACCAAGCAGTCTGTATCAGCGTGCAGCTTCACTAAAGAGAGACTCACCAACTTACAATAGGCCAGCACTGAAATTAAAAATCTGACCAACCCCAACACTTAAAGTATTTCTGAGAAATAAAACTGTAAAAAAATAAAGTAACCGAGACAATGTTACCCAAAAGCCAGTGCCACATCCCCAAGCTGCTGCCTTTCACTTGGACAACTAGAATATTTCCTGTGACATGAGCTAACCTGTGTCTTTCAAACTTTATGGCACTATGAAAAAGAAATAAATCACCTTATCTCTACCATATTGCACGATGGTATGTTGCCACATGTTTTAATTTGAGATTATATAGACAACCATAGTATGGCATTGTATGCCAATTAAGCATGACCTCATGGCTCCTGCCAACTTGCTGGTCTAGCTCTTGTATTGACATTTCAGTTGTCTTAGTTACATTAGTAAGGAGTCATGGAAAAAAAGAGAAAAATACCAGTTAAAGGTTACAGTAACTTTTAGCTTATCAACAAAGAATTTCTCAACCTGAAGTTACTCACGAGAGCATAGATCAATAAACCTTTATTCACATAGTCATTACCATCATTTTCAACAACACATTTTCCTCATATTCTCAGAGCAATTGATGTGGCCCTTTCAATGCCACATCTTTTCCATGTCCTGTGTCACCACGCCCCTGCCCCATTCAGCAATGTGTCCGCATCTTCGCTGTCTTCCTTTTGCTACTTATGTACTTACAGAAGCCCTTCTTGTTGCCTTTGACATCCCTCAACAGATTCAACTCCAGGTGAGCTTTGGCTTTCCTAACTGCATCTCAGACAGTGTTCCTATCTTCCTCCCAGGCTACCTGTCCCTGCTTCCACCTTCTGTATACTTCCTTTCTGTGTTTGAGTTTTGCTGGGAGCAACTTATGCACCCATGCAGGCTTCCTGGCATTTTTGCTTGACTTCCTGCTCATTGGGGTGGACTGTTCTTGAGCTTGGAGGAGGTGATCCTTGAATATCAACCAGCTTTCTTGGACCCCTCTTCCCTCTAGGGTACCATACCTATGGGACTCTTTCCAGCAGATCCCTGAAGAGGCCAAGGTCTGCTCTCCTATGTTTATTTCATTAAATGTAATTGACTACAACAGTAGATTTTGTTACTTTCTTTCTGAAATTCTCTTGTGGATTAGGAAGTTACCATCCTAGCCCACCCATCAGCTTTGGTATTTAGAGAGGTATATGTTTTTTTCAAACAAAGGGTTAAATAGAAACAAAACCAAAAAAAAAAGCACATTTTTGGCAGTCCAGCCAAGGTTACATTGTGAGTTTATCAAAACTTTCAGATCCACAAAGAGTAAACATTTGATGCACATTCTTGCCTCCCCTTGCTCTATTTCCCCATAATTCTTTTCTAGAGAAGCAAGGAAAAACTTTTTCTGTCTAACTCCGAAAAGTTCTGCTCAACTGTCTTCGTAACAGAGGATTTCAAGGTTCGGTTGCGTGCTTGAGCTGACATTTTCTGAAACAACTCTGTGAGTCTGTGTAGGCCTTTAGTCCCAACATCACTGTATTGCTGCACCACTTTCTACTCATCTAATTAAAAAAAGACGTGGGCAGTTTTGCTTGCTTTTTCATGTGTCCCTCCAAGTCCTGCTGCAAGTTTGCTGCCTTGATTTGGTTTTTTTTTTTACTATTTTATACCGCTTGATTGTGGAGCTGTCTTCCTCTGCTCCAGGATTTCTTGACAACTTTTGTACACTTCTATCAAGCAGTCCAGACGTGGCTTGGAGCTCTAGAATTAAGTCAAACAACAGAGAGTGAGGCTCTGAACTGGCTCTAAAAGAGCTGAAAACCTTTAACTTCCCACTAGTGAGATTTGTCAGGCAGAGAAAGGGAATGTGAAGACAGCTGATAGAAACCTGTTATCAGAAGCAGACATGTAGAAGGAATGCAACAGCAAGATATCTGTAGTTGATTAGCTTTCTCACGTTAAGTCAATAGAGAACAGATTTCCCTTTTACACTTTCATTGAGAAATAATTCATGAAACTCCAGGAGGTGCTTGATGCAAGCTGGTAATACAGGAATGCAAACTCATTCCATCAGCCATACCTGCTCTGTGATGAAAAATGCGAGTCCCTAAAAGCTGTCAGGTCAAAACGTGCAGCACCATTCTGCAGTCAGCCCCAGTCTGTCACCAAACTGGAAATCCTCCCCTTTCTCTGCTCACAGGGCACAGTGACAGTATGGAAGAAAATCCACACCTTCCAACCCATGAATCTATCTATTAGGCTGTACTCCCTCTAGAGACCTACCAAACACATTTCCATACACTAATCCACAATCCTAGATGACTTCCACCCTGAAAAAAATACACCTTCAGGGCAGGGAATTTAGACACCTAGCCCTTGGCCCCTGGTAGTACTGTCAACAAAAAGGACAATGGTAGGTTAACTGAAAACATCAATTCATTTCACACAAACAGTGAGCAGTGGTCAAAGTATAATGATTTTCTATCATTTCTAACCTGGACCAGATTAAAACTAGCAAGGAGGTGAAAGTTTCCCAGTCCCACAGTCCCTATAGTCCCATGACTTTTGAGCTCCCAAAACAGCGTTACTGTGTAAAGTCCATCAAACGCCTCTCCTTGCAAGTGTTGCTTAAGAGAACAATAGGTCAATTCAGCGCAGAACTGCTCCTGGGGATCAGTGACATGGCGAAGTGTATTTTTGAAGGCTGACATAACCTAGAGAAACCCAGTGAAGGAGACGCAATAAAGTTACTAATTACTGCTCCTTCAAAACTAAGTAACATACTAACTTGCACGTTAAAGTGAGAATCACTGACAGGCAATGAATTGCAAACTGACACAGCTCTTTCTGTACCTCCTTTGCTGGTGGAGTCAACTCTACCAATACTAAGATATTTCCATGGAAATAACACTGGTCAGGGTTGAGCTAGGAAAAAATAAAAAAAAAGAAAGTACATAAATGCTAGGCAGCTTCTTTGAAGCTGGAAAGGAATATGTGTAACTAAACCCAGGTTCCTGAGCACAGCTGGAATTTAGTAGTTGTTGACTTTCAGCAAATCTATCTTTCTCCCTTGACTATGTACGAAATACTTCATTTCTATTACTGTTCATAAATGTCCTTACAACTGTGGGACCAAGTTAGCAGCAAGTATCAATCAAATCAAACTCTACTTACACCTCTAAGTACTCAGCTGAAGACTATATCCAGTCATAAACTGGATCTGGACTACAAACTGATAGTCACCACCAGCAGGGGAATTAAGAAGGACAGAGAGGGCTATAAACACCAGCTGCCCAAGATGTGAGGTACCTCTGTACGGCTTACCACCACTCAAGGATCAGGGCACTGTTGTGTTAGGAATGTAAAAAATGCCAGAAATAAAATCTATCCCCCAAATGGGATTATGAACGGGTTAGCAAAAGAGAAGAAAGGGGAAACGGGGTAATGGCAAAGCAAACAAGTTATTATACATTAAGCAAATTGCTCACAGCTTGTACTGTGATCTTTGTCAACGGGTGAGACAGGGGAAGTCACTCTAATGCCAAGGAAGTTTTTATGAGCACTTCTGGCACACAGAGCAGAGAGAAAAATCAGCTACAGCACAGTGCTAGAGTTATGATGGTAACACTGAGCATGAGACTACATGGAAAGCTGTATGAGTCCTCAGGGCCCTACGTGAGCCAAAGACGACTTCTACTCCATGCAAGCTCTTGGTTGGGTTCAGATTCACACAGTTCCCTGGTCTTCAAATGGAGAGCAAATGAAAAAACCACCCCTGGTATGTAGTTCTGAGAGACTTCCAATACCACCCATTCCACAATGCCCCAAGACCCAGCCTGAAGGCCCAGTCAGGGAAAAGCAACTGTAATCAGCTACCTGTAGTGCGATAAAGATACACTCGGACAACTGGCACGCACACACAGACCGCAGATCTGGACTTCTCCACCATTCAGGCAAACCCACCTGAAACAGTGGCACAACCTCAGATACTCCCTGAGGATCTCCAGGGTCCTGGAGGAGGATGCACAGGTAGTAGATAACTTTTTGCTATAACACAAACAGACAAAATTATTGGAGTTTGAAAATGCTATCAAAGTGCCCAGAGTTACCACAGGAAGAGAATGTTTCAACTCAGTGGGCTCAAGGCCAACCAACCCAGGCCACAGTCAAGTCTACAATTTTACATCTATAACTTTCCTCCCTTCACACAACAAAAAAATCATTTTACTTGTCCTTTTTTCTGTTAAAATTTTAACCTGAAAAGAACACACACACTGGCTGGAAGTGTAAGGTCTGCTTTTCTACAGGAGCTTTGCAGAAAACACCAGAAATTGGAAAAATCATCTCTTATGTTGTCTATCTTCTTACCATGAGGGACATGGTTTAGGGGTGGTTTTGGCATAGGTTTATGGTTGGACTCGATGATCTTGAAGATCCCTTCCAACCCAAGTGATTCTATGATTCTATGATCTTGACTATTTACGGAGTTTGGCATCAAGGTTTGTAAGACGAGAACAACACAAAGAACTAAAACCACTACCTCAGTGTCAGTGGCATTATGTAAGGGATGGATTTGACTTTTCGAGGTTACTTGTTTGGCTTAAGCTCTCCTTTAAAGGCGAGGGAACAGATAATAGAGAAATCTGAAACAAAGCTCCTGATGTCATTTAAGCTATGGGTGGTGCTGTGTCTAATTGCTCTGGTAAATCATGCTTATGAAAATACACAGGATGGGAGTGTGCTGACAGATATAAAAGAAGCAAGACTGCGTATGATTACCATATGGATGGCTTCATTGATAACCACATCCTTCACTTGATTCATCTCAATGAAGGTTGTGCTTTCTTTCCCTGAAGCGTAGGACGAAGTCACCTGAATGCCGAGTGAGCCGATGACCAATAGTGATTCCTGGTCAATTTTCACAAAGTGCAGGTATATGATCAGGCCAATCAGCGTGATGAAGATAGCAGCAGAAAGCACCATACTATTCTGTAACACAAGCCAAGCAAAGACAGAGCTCTAGTCTTACAATTAATTGAACACGGCTTTAGACAAAGTAATATTGCACAATAAATTATAATATTAAAGCTACATTTACAAGGCAATTTTACTCAGGTGGACTCCTTTTATTCACCTGGCTGGATGATATATGTGTAATGAGGCTTAAATCTGTTTTCATAGTACAGTCTGAAAGAATTGGGAGCTGAAACTTGAAACTGCAAGGAAATTCTATTCCCTTGTAAATCGAGTGCAAAAATCTCAACTAAAACCAACTACTTACATCAATGACAGTGTATTATAACAAATGTCTACGGAGGTGATGTCACTGACAGAGAAGTGTCATGAAATGTTTACTAGAACTGAGGGTGGAGTCTCAGAGGGTAAGATAAATTTTTTTGGAAAAACCACTGGCCCAATGTTTTTCTTCTTACAAACTGCAAGTCTAAACTTGTTCAAACCCTGTCTCTCTTGTTGCTTTAGAATACCAATCTAGAGAAGATTCGCTTTCTCCTGTACTTTGTCTGAGGACAAACATCTTTCACATGCTGCAGTCTTGGAATTTCTGTTATATAAAACAATATATAATTGATGAAACTATAGGCAACAAACAGTAAGTCATCTGAAGACCTGGGAATAAATCTTAAAGGTTCGCAACCTATAACCTATTTCTGGGACATGCTTTAGAGAGCTCTAGGCACCAAAGTTATAACTGAGACTTCCTAAAGGAACAGAAGTGCACATGGCCCCACCACTCAAGCTGGGCCTGTACCACCATATGAGGTAAAGAAGCCATGGCCACATTCAAACAGAAAGGATCCAGGACTTCTCTGTAAGTATATAATGGGGGGGAAAAAAAAAAAAAGTCATGAATTACAGAGACTGAAATTCACACAGAGAGGATATTTTCAGATCTGATTTCCTGGCAGAAAGGAAGGATTGCAGTCACTTGCATACTAGCTGCTGGAGCACGTGTAAAACCAAGCAGGAGGATGGTAGTTGGTAACCACTGGCCGGGGTGTATGCTTTTGTAACAAATAAAACTCAAAAACAGCTTCCCTTCCAGCTAGAAGAATGCAAACCATCTTTTCATATTGGAAACGTGTCAACTGACTCACATCGCAAGCTCTGTCTTCGTTTCTTGGAAAACAATTACTGAAAAAAACCTGAAGTGTAACAGTTGTAGGGTTGGTCACAGTGACCAGCTTCTTTGGTCAAGCTACTGACTTCAATTTGGAGGTAATTCATGTAGGTCTAGAAATAGGTCCTTCCCTGCAACTATGGATCACAGATCAGGTATTTACACTAATACTTTTGGATTTATCAGCAGCTTTTGAAATCTGTACTGCCAAGCTCTTACTGCCTCTGCTGTGAAACGTGTGCAAGTAGATGACACTCACGCACAGTGCTCTCTGAGTCACTCGGGAAAAACCCTTTGGGGATTAGGAATCACTCGCCTTCTTCAATATATCCTTTACTCCAGACTCCTCAACTCACCTCTCCAAGTAAACATCTGTTATTTGGACTCACAAGAATGCGCCAGGCATCACTCAACACCCCTACCTGCATCTACCCTACCTGGCAAGGGGCTCCAAACCAACAGAGCTATCTAAGAAGCCACCAAGAGCACCCAGGCGGTAGCCTGCAGGCCCTCAGACACTGGCTACCACAGCTCTTCCCTTTTTGACCACATACTATGCATCACCGTCTACCGCCTCGGCGTTCCCAGAGCACGGAGGCGGCCCAGGATACTCGGAGACGCCATCCCACTGTCTCTGGCCACCTTCCTTAGCCGGCCTCGCCCAGGCCCGAGGAGCAGCTGGGCAAAAGGCTGCTCCAGGCCGGCGTGCTCTGGGCACACACGCTGCCACCGACCCCCTCAGATGCCAACCACAGCCCCTCCATGATCCCCCCCGTGATTCTGGCGGGACGCGGGCTCAGGGCCGGGCCCCCGCGTCACTCCCGGCCGCCCGAGCCGCCCCGAGGCGTGTGCGTGGGGCGCGGCGGGTACCTCGGTGAGCACGAAGAGGCCGTACGCCGCCAGCCAGGCGGCGGAGGTGGAGGCGCTGAGCGAGTGGAGCTGTAGGCGGGGGCAGCGCACCGCCAGCTCCCGGCAGGAGGCGCTGTGCTGGCGGCGCCGCAGCGCGATGGGCGCCCCCGAGGCCGAGCGGTACCGCCGCTCCTCCATGCCGCCCCGCCGGAACCGGCCAGCAGCGGCCTAGCGCGGCCCGCCCGACCGGCTGCTGCGGCCCGACCAGGCGCTTCCGGGCGGCGCGGGAGGAGCCCGGGCTGAGGTGAGCNCCGGCCCCGGGCCCCGCTCCGGCCCCGCGGGCTCCCGCGGGACTCTGTGGCGCGGTGAAGCCTCGCCAGGCGCCTTTCCGTGATCCTGGCGGGCGGCCGCAGCTCTCGCCGCCTGCAGAGGCCGGTAGCCCGCCCCCTGCTGCCTCCCGTTTTGTAATAACAGTTTTAATGCGAGGCGGGTCTTAGTGTTGCTGTGTGTGTCTCTTGCCATGACGAAGAGAGATGAGGGGTTTTTTTTCCCCTGCCTTTGCCTGTTCCTACTACATAAAAAAATATATATTTTTGTCTGTACGATCCTTTACTACAAGCTCTTTTTGTGTTTTTTTCTTCTCCACTAATTTTTGTTTCAAAGATTAAAGCAGTGGTTTCCGATTCCGTGCTGTCCAAGTAGCTAATAAATTGGAGGCTTGGCTTTGTGTACAGACACTTAGTGATGTCTTTGTATTGTGTTCTCTTAAATACTTCCCTGTTATTACACCGCAGGACTTGCCTGGCAGTGACATAAAGCTGCAGCTCTGTAATTCCCAGACCCGTCATCCTAACTCCTTTGCCCTTTTCATTTGTTCCCCCTCTCCTGCAGTCCTGGAGCCTGCCTGTTAGCTCTAATCCCAGATCCTGGCTTTCTGGGGGCGGTTTACTTCATGCCTACTTCATTTACTTCATGTCTCTTCAGAGCTCTTGGGTGGACACTGTATATATAAACCTGTTAACCTCTTCTTGCAAGGGCAGCGAAGGAGTCTTTAACGGACATGAGGAACCACGGGGCGCTGAGGAATCGCTACCAGGATCTTCGCTCGGCCGAGAGGAGGGCGTGGGTGATGGCTGGCAGCAGTGGAAGACTTGTGCAGCACATCCAGGATCTCACCGTGACACAAGAGCCGAGGTGAGGGATGGGCTGGAGCTTTGGAGAGAAAAAATGAGCTGGCCTGGAGAGGAAAAAATAACGTCAGACAACAAACTGCAGAAATGGAGGAGAAAATGTTGAAGTTAAAAAAAAAAAAGGGTGAAGGAAGTTTGTAGATGCAGTGAAAATGGAAAAAAACAATAAACTGAAACCAGAATTACAGGGTTTTTAAGAAGGGAGGAAGTGTTTGAAATGACAGGTGACAAGCACGGAAGTAAACAGGAGCTCTGGTATGACAACCTGGGCGGTGGGGACAGGGAGAAGGGGAAAGAGAAATCGGAGTCAGGGGTAGAAGAAGGAGCAGCGTGAAAAGGTCAGTGGCAGGAGGGAAAAGAAATGTGAGCTCCTGAAGGAGCAGCAATGGCAATTCAGATTAACAGAGAGACGTGTGAAATTACTGAGATACAGAGATGAGGATTTGGAAATCTTAAGAGGAAAATGCAAAAGCGTGTGTGGGTTTTTTGTGTGTGCGTGTCACTGGCAGGTCCCCGTTTAACCATGTGTGCACCCTGTCGCCTCTCCTCTCATGAGCGCCGGCAGCCTTTCTTTCAACGTGGAAGAAAGCAGGACACGTGTAAGAAACGTGTAAGAAAGCGTGACAGCAGGAGTCACGTTGCCTTGTGGCAGAAGGGGAAGGTGGGGGCATTTACTAGTTTTTACAGCATTTCTTAACCTGTAATCCTTCAGCTGTGCTGCGAACAGGAACAGCGAGAGCTTTCGCAGCCGGCGAAGGCGCCCCGAGATGGGGTATTGGGGGCAGGTGCCGTGCCGAGGAGGTGGCTTTTTTCAAGGCTTTCCCGAGGCTCTCGGGCGGAGCGGGGCGCCCCCGTTCTCCCCCAGCCGCGCCGGGGGCAGGCTTGCTGCGAGGTCCTGCCGGGGAGCGGGGCGGGGGCGGTGACAAGTCCCTTCCTTTCCCCCGGTGGGACACGTGTCCCCCGGTGCCGGCTCTCTCACGGCGGNACTCCGTGGCGCTGGTGGGAGCCCCGCTCTCCCGGGGGCAGGTGGGCACCGCGGCCGGGGCGGGAAGAGGCGCCCTCGGGGCGGGGGGGAGCAGGCGGCCGCTCGGCTCCCTTCCCT